>JARVZY010007376.1:0-23479 GCA_030686995.1 Artemisia argyi | reverse complement strand
TAATTTCTGCACTTTAGTAGTAGCCTTGGACTTTTTCACCTTTAAGACTCATAAGCCTTAATCTGACTGTCTCACATATTACTTTGTACACCTCATCCTCATTTATCTTATTATCACTGAACAGCCTGTAATCAGGTGATTTTTCCTATATATCACGGTATTCTTTTTTCTATAATGCATGTATAAGTACATCAGTACATGTAAAATTTTCATCCACATATATATTGATCTACTTTTTAATTTTTGTAGGCTGTAGTTGTAAGCATTGATCCTCGTAGACAATATTTAACAAGTCCTTATGAGGTTGGATTCAAGTCTGTTAAAGTAACAAACCCAGGTAAGTGGATTTCTTATGCGTAATAGACAAGTTTTTTTTTTTTTTTTTTTTTTTTTTTTTTTTTTTTTTTTTTTTTTTTTTTTTTGTAACATTTCACTTATTAGTTACTGTATCGCTTTTGTCAGGACCAAATGGTGAAGAATATGCATGGTATCAGTGCACAGTAAGTTTTCTTTCATTCATATTAGATATTACATAAAATCTATATTAAATGTTTTACTCTGTGCATTTGTCATTTAAGAAGTATCTAAGTGTTTTGGAAATCTGAAATAGGTGAATGGTGGGCGAGAGGGTCGTCCGATTGGAGCTTACGAGCTTGCCAAAGCTGTTGAAGAACTTGGAGCTGGTGAAATATTGCTCAACTGTATCGACTGTGATGGTAATTCTTGACTTATCTAAAAAATAAACATTAAAATGGTGAATAAAGTAACAAATAATACATCTTCAACTATTCGGTTTAGCAGACAGATTTATATTTACTAGTACAATTTATACCTTTGTGATGTACAAAAGGAAAACACATGTTTGTCATTTTGTTTTTGAGGGACAAAGTGGTAACTATTGCTATGGCTGACTTTTTCAGGTCAAGGAAAGGGATTTGATATTGACCTGATAAAGCTAATTTCTGATGCTGTTAGTATTCCTGTGATTGCAAGTAGTGGTGCAGGAACAGTCGGACACTTCTCCGAGGTTTTCTCGCAAACAAATGCTTCTGCAGCTCTTGCTGCTGGCATTTTCCATAGAAAAGAGGTATCATCCTTAATATACGTTGCAAACAGCAGCTAAATAGTACTTTTATAAGTGCCAGTCCATAATAGTTGGGTTTATATTTCAATCTATGTCAGACCAAAATTTGTTACAGTTTTGGGAGGTTGGGTAACAGGGCGAACAAAGTTATTTTTACTGTGGATCAATATGTGTCGGGTCCATCACCATTTTCTTGTCTGTTTTAAATATGATAGCAAACTACAAAGTTATTTTTATTGTGGATCAATATGTGTCGGGTTCATCACCATTTTCTTGTCTGTTTTAATCTGTTTTAAATATGATAGCAAACTACAATATTTAAATTGGGGGGGGGGGGGGGGTTCATTGATACCTTAAAACAGCATCGAGACCTGTAGATCTTAAAATGGATGGTACAAATCTATAAAATCTTAATATATGTGAGTAGATCTTAACTCTACTCACATGATTTTAAAACTTTGTAAACTCAACTCACATGTCAATGAAAACTATAAAATCTTAATAATAGGTGAAATATATGGTCTCAAGCTGTTTAGCGGTCTCAAATGAACCTCCACCTATGTAAATAATATATTTTTGAGGTTGTAACCATTTGTGGATACTGTCTAACTGATTTGTGAGCCATTTAGTCTGTTAAACCGATTTGGCAATTTTTTTTCTTTTTCTGATTCTTATTTATATTACTCATTTTACGTGTAAGAGAAAATATGGAAAAAAAATAACCCATGTTTATATGTAGGTACCGATTCAGGCTGTTAAAGACCACCTGTTAAAGGAAGGCATCGAAGTCAGGATGTAGCTTCCCAACCAGCATTAAGATAAGGCAAAGTGTCAATTCAGTCCCCTTTTAAAACAAGTACGATAATTGTGTTTGTATCCTGTATCAAAATATTCAAGTTATATTCCTTTTGGAAAAGAAACCTGCAATTGGTAATTTGTACTGGGAAAACAATTTTGAAAAGAGTGGATTTTGGTACTAAATGTAATTTCTTGTGGGTAGATGTGACTAAACTCTGAATGACATGAACTCTTTCATGCAATAAAGGTCTTCGATAAAATTTCTGAATGACGTGTGTGTTAACAGTTGATAAAGTTTCTTTGCATAGATTGATCAAGTCCTTTTTTTCTGCATAGATCGATTGACTCTGATTCTATTGCATTTATCAGTTATTACAATTTCACTGAATGATTTAAACTGTTTGGTACAATGCTCAAAGCCTGAATCGAAATCTCGTGCGTGATTGATAACTGTAAAGTATTATATAAACATGTTTTTCGATTGTAAACAAACAGTGAATAATGGTGACCACGTCGGTCTTTTCTTATCTTTATCATATATGTCTATTGAACTATAAAGGTAGACATGCAGGTGTGGATTGCAACCCTTATGCCTGGTGGTGGAGGTATACGAGTCCACACAAGTGCAAACAACTATGAGTTAGATGGTATAGCCCGCTTTATTGTTTGCTACAAAGTCGAACCAGGTACCCGTGCAAATTCTGATTTAGTTTATGACCGTGTTCAGCTCATGAAGTGTGAACAATATGCCCCAGTTTATAGTTAAGTTAGGTAAAAGTTTTTAGTTTTATTGGGAAAATCTGCGTTGTGGCCGAAGAAACCTGAAATTTTTGAACCGAAAAATTGAAATATATTGAGTGAGAAACAATCTGACCCAACCCCTTTTGATCCGAATCTGTTCACTAAAGCCATATTGCTACGAAGAGAAACAGAAGTTAAAAATCGCCACTAGATGCATAAGTTGGTGCTTCTTTTCAAGCTGGAGTTCATATCGTGTTTACTTGCAAAGAAGATATCTTTATGAGCAACGTTTATAATGATTTTTTACGTCAAAAATATGAACATCAGTTAAATGATACGACACATGGTTACACATGAAACTGCATGTATGCAAACATTTTTATTTATCACGAACATAACTTATAGCCTTAATCAACACCAAAACACTAAACGCAAGCACGCAACAGACGCCGGAAATATGATCACGGTGGCCCACCCATACCTCCGCCACCAATACTACCATCGCCAAACCCGATGCGACTACCAATCCCAGCACCGATTCCTGCATGCCCCAATCCAGTGTTACTTCCAATCCCGCCACCCATTCCAATACTACGCCCCATCCCACCGCCACCTAACCCTTGATCGCCGCCACCTCCAAACCCCTGACCACCACCAGCCCCACCACCTCCGAACACTCCACCACCACCAAATCCTTGACCAATTCCAGGCCCACCAACTCCACCAGTCCCACTGCCACCTAGCCCACCTGGCCCACCTAACCCACCACCACCAATACCAGGCCCACTACCACCCAATCCACCAGGCCCACCGCCGCCAAGCCCACCACCACCGGTACCGATATTCCCGCCAATTCCACCAGCTATACCCGTATTCATGCCGGGTATCGCGCCACCAAGAAGCCCACCACTACCCATGTTGGCACCAGCTCCAATACCAAAGCTTCCACCTATAGCATTTGCTTCCACCGTCTTCGCTGGAATCTGCTCGAGTTTCCTAGCGGAGACGGTGGAAAGCAGCGCTGCGGTAATCATAAAATAAAGAAGTACAGGAGTGAACGATGACATTTTCTTATAAAATGAGATAATATTGGGAAGAAGGTGATAGGGTTTTATAGAGGATTTTGGTATTGCATTTGCATATTTGCATGCATGAACATTAAATGTAGTCTAGATGTGATGTCATTGTCACGTAATTTATTTAACACTGGTCACCAAGCTGTCTAGTTCAATAATAAAAACAATCTATACTAATATGATGGTAAAAACATTGTAAAGAAAGTTTCGATATTAAATCAAACCCCATGCTGATATTCATTTTTTTTTTTTTTTTTTTTAAATCATAATCATAGACTTGGAATGTCAATCTAAAACAGCCAAACAGGAATACAATTTTCCATAGATAAAAGAAAAACCACACTTTGGGAATTTTCTCTATATAATGACCATCTTAACACTAGATATATGTGACATTATCGGATTTATTATTATTATTATTATTATTATTATTATTATTTTGTTATCTGAATTTCTGACTTGAGATATATTGCTACCCTACTAATCACAAGGCGACTACCCTTTTAGATAGGCCGGAGTCGGCGCAAGTAAACCTCTAAAGGGATTATTATCGTTTATTGACAACTCTGTCGCCTGATGTTTAGACTTTTTTTTTTTTTTTTTTTTTTTTTTTTTTTTTTTTTTTTTTTTGAACTGAAACTACCAATGTTACTTCATTAAATTCCTTTCTACAAAGATTCAATATATATGAGTAACTGTATGTTGAAAAAGTCTCGACTAACATTTTTAAAAGCATATATCGTGCTCGAAATTCATTAAATCTGATACTCCGTAGTATTCATTGGTTTTAAACAAGTAAGTTATATCTCTACTTTGGTTTTTAGAGCTAACTTGTATCTAGGAAATACCAACTTCAGTTATGGATTTTAAAGTCTTATAACTTTCACAAATTTGCCTTTCTTGGAGAGATCAAAGACTCAGAGTTAGTGCCATGAAAATTTGGTAGTTAGGGGTGGCAATGGTGATGCAAAAAAAAAAAAAAAAAAAAAAAAGTGGCCAACACATGTTTAACCAATCAAATGCCAACAACACAATTTATAATTCACCATGACTTTCTTTCAATTTTTAGTGGCAATGGTGATGCAAAAAAAAAAAAAAAAAAAAAAAAAAAATTATATTATTTTATTCATAAACAAACTAAAGAAAAACATTAAATTTTATTAATAATTCAAATAAAAAGTACAATGCTTAGTAAAAAAAAACAACATAACAATATTTAAAAATTGCAAGGCTATCCATATTTCGCCGCGTACTCACGTTTTGTGGCAATAGCAATTTCTCGCATAGCCGGATCAACTATTTGATCGTGCGGGGTGTTAAAGAACTTCATCGCTCGTAAAATGCTCTAGAATTTTACCCCAAAAACTTACACTCTTTTGTTCATTCCCGACTCTTGAGCATGTCGAGACATGAACCCAAGCTTTTGCTAAGGCGACCTCTTCGTCCGTCGACCAAGGTTCCTTTTTTGCTTTACCCCGTGTTTTTTGTTTCTTCAACCACTTCAACATCATCATCATTTTCTTGACCACCTATAAAATTGTAGATTATATAAAAAAAAAAATTAACGATTATATAAAAAAAAAATTAACGATTAATAAAAATAGATTATGACAAAAAATAAATTGTACCGATTAACAAAAAAAAATTGTACCGATTTTTAAAAAATAAATAGATTATAACAAAAAAAAATACCGATTATTAAAAAAATAGATTATAACAAAAAATAAATTGTACCGATTATTAAAAAAATAGATTATAACAAAAAAAAAATACCGATTATATAAAAATAATAATAATAGTAATAACGATTATTAAAAAAAAATTGTACCGATTGCATTTGGAAATTGAGTTTCCGGAACAAAATCAATGTCGTCATCCTCGTTATCGTAAAGCGGTAGTTCACGTTCTACACTTGCTTCACGTCTTGATGGACCTTCACGGTAGTCGATGAAAGGGTTAAATTCACTAGTCATTCTTATATTATAAAGGTTTGGATTCATTGGTTGCGGATGGTGAAAATATTGGCTTTGTTGTGGTGGAGGATAGAAGGGTTGAGGTGGAGGTCGGGGAAAGTAGTGTTGAGGTGAGGGACGAATTGGTTGTGATTGAACGGGTTGTGATCGTGAACCCCGTCCACGACCTTTGGATGATTTTGAAGCACGTTGTGATTGATTTGGATCCATTCTTTTTATATGAAAATAAGAGTTGGAAGAGAGGATTAGTGAAATAATTAGTAATTTTTAATTAAATGTGTGAAGAGATTAGTGGAATAATTAGTAATATTTAAAGGGATTTTTTTTTTTTTTTTTTTTTTTTTTTTTTTTTTTTTGAAATAAGCCACAAACGGCTCCATGCATTTATTGCCAACGTTCGAAAATTAAATGGGAGACTCTTTGCCGATTCGGTATCACATGCACTTCTACCATGCCGATTCACCCATGCCGCACCAATGATTTTCGAGGATGCCGAGCGGCATCGGATGCCGAAGGTCGATGACCTTGCCATTGCCACCCACTTAGAGGTTGTTACACATTTGATTACCAACAAGTTAAATGAGGAGATTAAGCTACACAAAATTATTGTTCACTAGATAAAAACACATAATGTTTTAAAAAGATTATTTATTAAGGGGTACACCATTTAACTTGGAAAAACTTAAAACAAAAAATAACAAATATTTTGAGACAGTAGTTAAAGAAAAAAACAATCCTTAAACGACCAGCTTTACATGTTGTGACCGACTCTTTTTTAAGAAGACGCCCGAAATAGACTTCGCATGGCTTTCGATTAGCTTCATTTTTATCTACCACATGTTTTAGGTAAAACCATAACCCGAAATCAATATACTACACACCTTGACCTTAATACAAATTTCGTAAAAGAGAAACAAGGTTAAATGCCATGCATCATGAGATGAGGTGACAAAACTGTGGTACAAAATCTTTTGCATTGCAGCCTTGATTTCAAACTTCCTGCTTTCACAATCAACAGTCTCTGTGTCTTCATGAATGGTGTGTTTGTGAGGCAACATAAATGAAGACCCTCTACTCATTTATTTGAGTTTACCTACTTTAATTCATTTCACCTTCACTTTAAATCATTTGATCGAAATCAACTGAATAATTTGATTCATCAGTATTCCTATAATTATTGCATCGAGTTAACATTTGTTGAACATAACAGTTACGTAGGTGATGTACTTCATACATTTTAAGATGAATAATAGTCTTGAGTGATACTTAAAATACGTTGGGTCTAGATAAGAAAATAAAACTTTTGATAAAACACTTTTTAAGTTCATGTATTATATACACTAGTTTATTATAATTAGAAAGTAAAACGAGAGTGTATTGCAAAAACCATAGTGTACTTGGTTTAGCCAAATTGCAAGGAGCAGTGTATGCAACATCGAAAGTGCGAGAGCAATTCCTCACAAGGACAACCTACAATTTGACCAAATTAATCATGTAAACGACTCATGCAATTTACTCTCAAGTAAAGGATGTTTCAATTTTCAAATTTTAACTAAAAGTCTACAAATATCTCTTTCTTTGAAATAAATCTTTTAATAAACATAGCTCTAAGAAGCTAAGGTTTATGTTAAGAAGATAAAACAATTTATAAGACTAGTGGTAATAGTGATTTTTATTGTCAACTTAACGTCACGTCAGCTTTTATCTCCTCAACCAACATCACCACTAACATAGTGTAATAACATAACTAACATTATCACCAAAACATACCTTACTTAAACACAATATATCTCACAAAATCTAAAATATCACACATGCACAACAACATCTCCCACAACTCGATAGTCTAAACGATGGTGTTCTCCTTATGTAAACAACTTACGCAATTTACTCAAGTAAAGGATGTCTCGATTTTCAAATTTGACTAAAAGTCTACAAATATCTTTTTCTTGAAATAATTCTTCTAATAAACATAGCTCTAAGAACCTAGGTTTGTGTTAAGAAGATGAACTCAGGTTTGTGTTAAGAAGATGAAACAAGTTATAAGACTAGTGGCGATAGTGACCTTCATCACCAGTTCACCATTATCAACTCATCGTCATGTTAGCTTCTCCCTCTTCAATCAACATCACCACTAACATATTGCAATAACGCAACTAACTTCACCACCAAAAAAATACTTCATTTAAACAAAAATGCACCCCACAAAAACCAAAATATCACGCACAACAACAACAACAACAACAACAACAACAACAACAACAACAAGAAGTTGGTCATCTGAATGACCATGTTCTCCTTTTTTCCAACAAAGCACACATCTTCCATGGGTCAAGCTAACAGGTAGGAAGGTCTTCGAGGGCCATAGGACGCGTCTTACTACTAGTCTAACATATTAACTATCTCACACTATATTACAAACACATTTCACACAATTTAGATATGACATAAACCCATAACCATTAGAGCATTTTCACCTACACAAGGTACTATTTGGTTAGAAACCTTTTGGTTCTTAACTCTTATGTTCGATCATATACTCGAATTAACATGTTTTGCGTATGATAGTGATACGTGGGAATCGCACCAGGCTTTACCTCTCAAGGGATCTTGAGAAGCTTACAACCCCCACCAGGCAGTGTACCTGATCGTTGTAGTATAGTATAGTGACAAGTACCGGGGGATTGATCGTTCAGCTAGGAATAGTGTCATTAGGATTGAAATTAATCTAACTAGGTCTAAAGGTGAAGGATGATTCTTTTTGTATTTTTATTTTTTATGAAAAGCAAGTAAAAATCTCAGGTATTGGGAGAGTGGGCGGAATTAGTTACTAATCAACTAACCCAAAAGCTACTAATTAATCTAATAAACAAGAAAATAAACTAAGGTTCTACAAGATAAGTGAAGCATGTCTACCCATGATATGTTACTCCTTGCTAGCTATCCAATCCTACCTATTGAATTGTAACCTTGTTTTAATTGACGGGTTGTATTCCTTAATACCATTCATGGGGTGGCGCACTTAACTCCCCAATTCTATGAGCTCTTATCTCCTCCTATGCCATGCCCAGCACAACCATAGGGATTATAAACAGTGGCTCATGCATTAAATACAACCAATAAAACCTAGTGCACGTCAGTTCATGTTTCCTAAGACGTTCAAGCATGTTACCATTTGGAGATCTGCCAGTTTTCTTAAGCCTAACATCGAATTCATTCAATCAAAACAAGAATCAATAGGAAACAAGAATTATAAACTAAACCAACTAGATCTATTGAAATTGTCACGCCTTAATTGATGGAGATAGACACACACATCAACAAGCCCCTCATTAATGGAGATAGACACAACATTAACAAGAAATCAATGAGATCTAATCAATTATATACAAGTTTCACATAATCACAAGTAGACACAAGGTGAATTAGCAAATCATAATCAAAGAAGAACAATCAACAAGAGTAATGAAAGACATAGTTGAGATAGAATCATCAAACCAATACATGATGTTTATGGAGTGATTGAAACCCTCTAAGTTGCTGGAAAAACACCCACCTAAACCCAGGAATCGACTTTAGGGTTTAGGGCTTACAAAAAGTGAAGTTATGATGTTATATTTATAGGCATGTTTTCTGTCGGTAAGGCTTGACGGCGTCAGCTCGTTCTCTTGATGCCGTCATGACCATTTTTTCACCAAATTGTAGATCTCTTCGTCCTCTTCGCGTGGGCTTTTGAATCACCTAAATCTGAGTTCGTATGCAAAAGTTATGACCAAAACAATATCAGCTACTCCGCGCGCAAGTTTTGACAAGTTAACACGTGACGGCCTTGGTGACGCCTTCAGGTACACGTGACGGCCTAGCTTGACGCCGTCATGAACTTACTGGACCGTCACGTACTTTATCCACTTCCACCTCTTGTATTACTCTTGACGCCGTCATGAAGAAGCTTGTGACGCCATCAGGTACTGTTCCCAGCAAGGAAAATTAAGACTTTGTCGTTTTCTTCACTTTTATGCTCCAAAAACGTCCAAAATGCTTCCTTTTCCAGAATTCACTCCCAAAGTACCTAAAATCATAAAAGGAACGATTTAGGGCAATATTTGATCAAATAAATTCGAATTCGGGCTTAAATGACCCCCTAAAAACGGTTCATTTTTCGCCTTATCATATATCCCTACACTTGGGATTTGCTTGTCCTCAAGCAAATGAGCTTTTCCACCAATCAAAATACAAGTTAGGGGTCATTTAACACTAATATAAAAGTAATTACAACAAATGATCGTTCCACCTTAGTCAAAACAAGCACGGAAATTATACACTAGCACCTCACATTAAGTATTTGGATACTCTCATCTCTCGGGTGTTGTAAATTTATATGTCATAATTGGAAATGGAGAAATATCACTCTCTACCTGTCATAGCAAATAGATTACCTTAGGCTTGGGAAATGATCAAACCTCCACCACTTGGCGTAAGCACCTAGGATAAACTATCAAAGAGGTCTTTTAAAGGGTTATAACGTTAGGTGTAGGGGATATGGAAAACACGGTTTTGTTGGATAAACGGATATTTTACTGGTGGCAAGTCAATTGTCTTAGTTAACTACATGTACAATGAGGCGTTGCTAAGCCAAGACTCGACTCAATTTAAACTAACTACGACTCTTTTTGGATATATATATATATATATATATATATATATATATATATATATATATATATATATATATATATATATATATATATATATTTAAGACACTATTTGACTTAAACATAAATAAAAGAAACGGATGGTAGCCTTTTTTTTTTTTTTTTTTTTTTTTTTTTTTTTTTTTTTTTTTTTTGCATACACTCTTACTCTACCATCCAAAATAATACATCAAAGGGAGCTCGTTTCCTCCCTACACTTGAGCTTTTACATACTTTACAATCAACTATTCTAATGACTCGAATCAAGATAATCAAAACATTTGGAGTACTTTTAAATATTAACACACATATGGGGGTAATAATTGACATCATCCCCATTACTCCATTATAATAGTACTTTACCCATGAGTCCCAATCGTCCCAAAATAATATGTATAAGATATGACTCGACTTAGCAACCATGTAATCAATTAGACAACTAACAAAGGGTTTAAACAATTAACAATAACGCACTAAAGATGAGTGCATACAAGGAAGGCTAAGGCAATTTGGTTGCACATTTGTGGTGGATTGTAAACAAATTCTTCCTTTAAGTAAAATGCTTAAAGTTAGAAACGAAAAGATAGGCTCGGAGGGGTGTACTAGGGGTATCGTGTACTAAAAATGAGTACAACGCAAAGGTGTGGGAGAATTACTTGACCTATGAAGTCAATGTAATTATATTACAGGTGTAGAACAAGGTCTATCCTAATGCCTCTTATCATGTAGTAAATCCTAACTACACGAATGTAGTCTCACTAGCGGTCTCGGGATGCATCGCTATCACAAGTTCTAGAATCTAAATACTACCGGTACACTAATAAGCACCAACAATGAATACTTTTTCCTAAAGATCTAAGGGCGAACCTCACATATTTGGGGTGGAAATTTTTGAGTGGTATGGTTTTTGTGCTAGTCATACAACTCCTATCCATGAGACGCTTATTAAGACTAAAGTTTCACTCCTACATGTTGCAAAAAATTTTAAATTTGGTGCCAAAATTGCCCTAACAAATATTTCTCTCAGTTTTATTACACATTCACTATCAAACAAAACAAAAACCAAGTGGAGTAATAGTTTCTAATATACTCTCTCTACACTTAAACCGAACATTGTCCCCAATATTCTAGATAAAAGATGTAAAAGTAAAAATAAGAATGAAAGAAACTAATACTCCCCTGATTCGTTCACCGTGGATAATGTGACAACATGGTTAAATCTTCCTCCAAGAAAATGAACAATCAAAGCTTCCCTTCCAGAAATATAAATCATCTTCTTGTCCTGTAATCAACAAACACAAAAACCAAAGCATCAAACCGAACAAAAATCACAACTAGTTGTAATTCCAGACTTAGAAATAGAAACAAGACAAAGCAACAAAAGAATAGGATACTTGTGGAATGAATTACAAATAAGAACTCATAAAACATATCCACAATTATTGACATACAAACAAGATAAAATATATGCTAATCATGAATTGTGAAGTTTTCATGTTCGAATTTAGTTCTTTTTAACAAGATATAAATTTCCCTACACTTATCTTTTGGTAAAATACCTTTATATGCAATTAAGACGAGGTTAAAAACAAAATAAAGCATTTTCACAAATTATTCGAAACATGAAAATTAAACAACTATGATTAAGCATATATGACACAAACAAACAATTAAAATAAAAACATCAAACAATTAAAAACATGGGTTGGGTTGCCTCCCAACAAGCGCTTGTTTTTGTTCGAGTCACGAGCCTGACTTTACCCTTATTTAACGGAAATAGGGGAGGTTTTCCCTACACTTAGGATTAAGTGTGGGTGGAAGTAGTGATACACACCCTTAGGGTGGAAATATGCCACGTGAGGTGAAGGGGGTGAGTGAATTGCTTCCTTCATCCTAAAACTACCCGGATAATATAGGTTGATGGGTGGGTCGGTTCCTCTTTTGTCTCCTAGAAATAAATCTAAGGATGGGAAGTTGTGTAAAGGTTGAGGTTCCGGTTCATCAACATTAGGAAATTCCCTAGAACTAGGAGTAAGGTTATTACTACAAGTATTCAAACCTATATCCTCTAGTGGTGCTTGGTCCAAGGGTTCTACCTCAATTGGGGTTCCTATAGTCTCATCTACTTCTTCCGGGTAAGTCACGGGCGGTGTATGTGCCTCAAATGATGGTAGGACTTGTGGGGTACTTTGTGGGCTTGGATTATCCACCTCATCCTCCATTATACCTAGATTACCTATATGTTTGTTTTGTACTAAGGCATTACATGACAACCACTTAGGTATCTCAACACTAATATATTCATCCCCAAACAAACTTGTTTCATGATCCTGGAAATTTATATTCAATTGACTTGTACTAACGTTTGTTGGGTTGTCTACCCTATAATAATATTGGGCACAATCTTCTATGGCATCCCATGCTTCTTCAGCACTTAATTCCCTAAAGTCCCCATTGGCAAAATTCTCAATGCGCATTTGGTCATATTGGCCAACACGATAGTAAAAGGTTCGGGGTAGGAATGCTAAAGCGAAACTATGATGAGGGAATTTTCGGAGTAAATTTCTAAAATGAGTCCATGCATCATATATGGGTTCATCTCGATATTGTTTGAAATTCGAGATGTCAATAGGGTAGAATGGCCTTTGTGGTTGGTGGTATGGTGGATTCGCGTACTCCATAATGGTGAACGGAAGAGTCAATGGAAAGGTTTCTACGAACAAATACACAAAGAAAAGATAGACTACGAGAAAGCTAAAGAAAATAAAAATCTCACTAAAAAGGAATCTAATGAGTAGACCTAATAAAATTAAAATTTCAACCTAAGCAATAACTATTCCCCGGGCTGCGGCGCCAAAAACTTGATACGTGGGAATCGCACCAGGCTTTACCTCTCAAGGGATCTTGAGAAGCTTACAACCCCAACCAGGCAGTGTACCTGATCGTTGTAGTATAGTATAGTGACAAGTACCGGGGGATTGATCGTTCAGCTAGGAATAGTGTCGTTAGGATTGAAATTAATCTAACTAGGTCTAAAGGTGAAGGATGATTCTTTTTGTATTTTTATATTTTATGAAAAGCAAGTAAAAATCTCAGGTATTGGGAGAGTGGGCGGAATTAGTTGCTAATCAACTAACCCAAAAGCTAATAATTAATCTAATAAACAAGAAAATAAACTAAGGTTCTACAAGATAAGTGAAGCATGTCTACCCATGATATGTTACTCCTTGCTAGCTATCCAATCCTACCTATTGAATTGTAACCTTGTTTTAATTGACGGGTTGTATTCCTTAATACCATTCATGGGGTGGCGCACTTAACTCCCCAATTCTATGAGCTCTTATCTCCTCCTATGCCATGCCCAGCACAACCATATGGATTATAAACAGTGGCTCATGCATTAAATACAACCAATAAAACCTAGTGCACGTCAGTTCATGTTTCCTAAGACGTTCAAGCATGTTACCATTTGGAGATCTGCCAGTTTTCTTAAGCCTAACATCGAATTCATTCAATCAAAACAAGAATCAATAGGAAACAAGAATTATAAACTAAACCAACTAGATCTATTGAAATTGTCACGCCTTAATTGATGGAGATAGACACACACATCAACAAGCCCCTCATTAATGGAGATAGACACAACATTAACAAGAAATCAATGAGATCTAATCAATTATATACAAGTTTCACATAATCACAAGTAGACACAAGGTGAATTAGCAAATCATAATCAAAGAAGAACAATCAACAAGAGTAATGAAAGACATAGTTGAGATAGAATCATCAAACCAATACATGATGTTTATGGAGTGATTGAAACCCTCTAAGTTGCTGGAAAAACACCCACCTAAACCTAGGAATCGACTTTAGGGTTTAGGGCTTACAAAAAGTGAAGTTATGATGTTATATTTATAGGCATGTTTTCTGTCGGCAAGGCTTGACGGCGTCAGCTCGTTCTCTTGACGCTGTCACGACCATTTTTTCACCAAATTGTAGATCTCTCCGTCCTCTTCGCGTGGGCTTTTGAATCACCTAAATCCGAGTTCGTATGCAAAAGTTATGACCAAAACAATATCAGCTACTCCGCGCGCAAGTTTTGACAAGTTAACACGTGACGGCCTTGGTGACGCCTTCAGGTACACGTGACGGCCTAGCTTGACGCCGTCATGAACTTACTGGACCGTCACGTACTTTATCCACTTCCACCTCTTGTATTACTCTTGACGCCGTCATGAAGAAGCTTGTGACGCCGTCAGGTACTGTTCCCAGCAAGGAAAATTAAGACTTTGTCGTTTTCTTCACTTTTATGCTCCAAAAACGTCAAAAATGCTTCCTTTTCCAGAATTCACTCCCAAAGTACCTAAAATCATAAAAGGAACGATTTAGGGCAATATTTGATCAAATAAATTCGAATTCGGGCTTAAATGACCCCCTAAAAACGGTTCATTTTTCGCCTTATCAGATAGGTTGAAAACTTGAAATTATCAAAGTATTAAAGATAAGACTGAAAATAACACACATTTTGTTTTTAGAATGCAACTTATAAGTAGGGGTGCAAACGAGTCGAACTGAACCGAATTTTACATGAGAGAAGTCGAGCTCGGTTTAAAAAAAAGTTTGAATAAGGCTCGAGCTCGATTCGAAAACTCGATTTATTTGAAATGATATTTTTCTTAAACAGACAAAAATGAAAATATATTATAATATTTGAATTCGGCTTGAAAAACTCGACAATAAATACTTACACTTAATGTATTTACATATAAGCCTTCTAGATTATGCATAATATTTCTAGATAACTTATAAATTAATCAAATCTCGAAAAGCTTGACAATAACACGAGTCAATTCTATATAAGCTCGAGCTCGACTCGTTTAACATTTCGAACTCATTATTTGGGCTTGAGCTCTAGCTCGAGGCTAGATAACGCTCGGCTCGAACGAGCTCGAGTTACTCGACAAAAGCTCGAATCATTCACACCCCTAATTATAAGTACGTTTGATTAAGGGATTAATATTTAATACTACAAGATTATTGAGTGAAGTGGGCAATATTATTTCACATGGTCCAAATCAAAGTATCTTCATAATGCTCGATATTGTCCGCTTTATTGGCCCATAAAAAATAATGTGCAAGGGTAGCCTTAAATCCATTAGAAACTAATAAAACAGGGTTTTAAGGATAATGGTATTTTTGCTAAAAAAAAAAAGGATAACGGGATATTTAGAAGTTATAGCTTAGGCTGCTTGCAGTAAAGGTGATTGATCGATCGATTGAATTGAAAGCGATCGATTCACCTTACTGTGAGCATTCGATCGATTACTTTGGTTTGAGGATCTAGGTCGCTTGGGCGATCGACTTTTTTTAGTACATATATTTACCGTTGTAATCTTGAACGTTGGACTAAAAAAAACAACTTTTAAAGTTATTATACTTTCACACTATAAATAACACTCATTTCATACATTCTCTATATACACATTCTCTTAAATAACACCATCATTTTACACATTCTTTATATTTTTTCACACTATGAATTCTTACGAGCAATTTATTGTCGATTCGTTTTCGGATGATGAAAATGAAGTTAGTAGTAAGTTTATGATGTTTGCGGAAGACATTTGGCATCGTCAAAGTCAAAACTAGTTTATTCATTTTATTATCGTAATGTTTGAAAGTTATTTGAATTTTATTGTAATGTTTGAATTTTATTTGAATTATTATGCAAGGTTTTAATTACTAATGAAATTTAAGTTTATTGTTAATAATGTTAAAAATTAAAAAATAAAAAAATGATGAAGGTCGCCCTTACTTGGGGCACCCAATCGCCTGAAAGTCGCTGAAGAGAGAAAGCTGGCGTGATAAAAAAAATGAGAAGAATTGACTCTACTTACTGTGTCCAGCGTTATAAGTAATTAAAAATCGAGTGAATTGCACAAAACTTTATACTTCAAGCTTTTTTTTTGACAAGTAAATTTCCAACTTAGGTTTACCACCCCGAAGACCAGGGCCCTAACCACCATTCTGACCAGACTATGTTGTCTTAACCGGGTCCACGCTGGTGTACAGAATGTGGCTCTACGGTGTCGCGAGGAAACCGTGCCGCCTCTACACAGATTTTACCCTGCTAGAGAAACGGTCGGATAAAACCCCGACGCTGCTCGGATTCGAACCCCGGTCTACTGACCCAAGGCTTGAATCTTCATCGCATTGGATATATCTCCGGAACAAATGGTCTAGCAAATGGCCCACAAATGAGGACTTCCCGGGTGGTCACCCACCCGGTACTACTCCCATTTGTGAGTGCTTAACTTAATAAGCCCCACCCACTAGACCAATTGGCCATTGATTATACTTCAAGCTGACTTGGAGTATTGTTGTTCAAAAAAGTTGACTTGTAGTATTGTATTTATATAATTAAAATTGATAGTTTGTGGTTCATAATTTCATAATATAAACAAGTGGAGATTGCATTATATACCTGCCACTTTAATATTTTGTTTTTTCTAAAAATATAAGTTTTTAGATATAACAGTGTTTAAGCATGTTTTGATAAATATTCAGATATGTATCTTTTAATAAGGGGTAAATTGCAAAAATAGTCCTTAACGTTCAACGAATTTGCAAAAACGGGACCGAGACAAAAAGTAGCGCAAAAAAGACATCAACGTTTCACATTTTCGCAAAATCGCCACTGAGATGCCTTTTCCGTTAACTTCCGTTAGTTTTCCTCTTTAAGTGCAGTGAAATGACTAATATACCCTCGTCTTCTTCCCCATTTGAATTTCTTTTTAATTTGCAATTATTTTTAATCTCAAATGAAGAACATCAAGAACACCAACCCCAGAAATGCAAAAAAAAAAAAAAAAAAAAAAAGAAAAAGAAAAACAAAACAAATTTATTAAGTGTTCTTTGATTTTTTTTCCTCCAGTCAATTTTGCTCGAATCGTACCAGATGGGCTGCTTGTCTTTTTTCCATCGTACTACCTTTTGAACAACAATGATAGAAGACGCCATAATCATTTCTACACTGTGGTTAACTATTTTCCCATTTAATCTTCCTGAAAAGATATTTAAACACGAACAACAATGATAGGATTAACGGGTCCATATATGGCGGCCCCCATCAAATCATCTTTCCATCGGTTTTCTCTTTTCAATTTGACCTTTACTATATGTTCAATGAACAAAATAGTTTATTTGTATAGAGAGAAATCACCTCAGCCTCTTGTCAAATTAAACGATTCAATTCAGAGAATCATCCCAACCATTTTCGGTTCACCAAACCACCATGACCATCGCGCCAAACCACCGCCGCCCCAAAAAGATCCGGCCACGTTTTTTCAGTTCTTGAATATATGGTGTTTTTAGTGGTACCTTGATGGTGGGTTTAAAGATGTTCTTGGAAGATAATGGCTATACTTTCATAAGAGATTGATGATCGTTGTGGTGATATGCCTAGCCCGTGAACATCAAAAAGGGGTGTTGTAGAGTGTGGTGGTAGACCGTGACCGGAAATAATGATGGTGGTGGTGGTTTGGTGGTAGATTGATGATTGTGATGGTGGCGATATGGTGGTGGTTTTTTGGGTTCACGATGGTGGTAGCCATAGTAGCTCAAAGAGTGAGCATATAATAATTGTTTTTAAAGTATGAAAAGTTAGATTACTTAAATGGTCGTACTTTAGAAGTGATCATTTTGCCCAAAATTGTTTTTAATCTACCCGACCAATAGTTTGTATTCAACACGGTTCTGGTATTCATCGTTCATTTATTGCATCCATTTACTTTTTGGCTTAGCTTTTATTGAGATAGAAATTTCTACTCCATCATCAAGTACGCGCACCAAACCAACTTATGGTGATTTAATTAAATCGTGTTCTATAATACTATAAGCAAACAAAAGTATAAATGTGAATTTTGGGATCATTTTGGACTTGTTTAGTTTCCGCTTTTAGCGGAGTTTTAGCTATTGTTCATACCATGTTCAGGTATTACTTAGTAGATATGATACCATGTTCTTCCGGTAATCAGTGCATAGGTTCAAAAGGTAGTACGATGGAAAAAAGACAAGCAGCCCATCTGGTACAATTCGAGCAAAATTGACTGGAGAAAAAAAATCAAAGAACACTTAATAAATTTGTTTTGTTTTTCTTTTTCTTTTTTTTGCGCATTTCTGGGGTTGGTGTTCTTGATGTTCTTCATTTGAGATTAAAAATAATTGCAAATTAAAAAGAAATTCAAATGGGGAAGAAGACGAGGGTATATTAGTCATTTCACTGCACTTAAAGAGGAAAACTAAAGGAAGTTAACGGAAAAGGCCTCTCAGTGGCGATTTTGCGAAAATGTGAAACGTTGGTGTCTTTTTTGCTCTAGTTTTTGTCTCGGTCCCGTTTTTGCAAATTCGTGAAACGTTAAGGACCATTTTTGCAATTTACCCTTTAATAAGTATATGTAATTGTCTCTTTAAACAAACATGGCAACTCAAGAAATAGAGTAAATTGCATAAATCGTCCCAAAACTTTGGCCAGATTGCATGTTCCATCCCAACCATTTCAAAAGTGCAGAAATCGTCCCTGTAGAAAACCTTTGAGTAAATTTTCGTCCCTGATAGGGACGAAATATGCAATTTCACACTTTCGACTTATGCAATTTTCGTCCCAACCAGGGACGAAAATTTGCTCAAAGGTTTCCTGCAGGGACGATTTCTGCACTTTCTCAATGGTTGGGACGAAACATGCAATCTGGCCAAAGTTCAGGGACGAAACATGCAATTTACTCCAAGAAATATTTAAAGTTTTGTTCTTATTTAAAACTTGTTGTTTAACATTTTTCTTTGATACAAAATCCTCTATAATACGTTAAAAATCTAGTTGGTTTCAAGTAAAGTAGCTTAAGCAATTTTGTGACATTTCGAATATTAAACAATCATAGTTTTGGAAAATTTCTTACATGCGAAATAACTGTCACAACACAATGAGAGTGAACATGATTCGTATGCAATTTAAGATTTTGGAAAAGAACCAGAAAAAAATTAATACACTTTACTTTGGTATATGATCATTGTTCTGTCATTTTAGCATGTATAGTTCTATAGGTTTTTAGTTCTGTAAATATATTTATACAGTTAATATCTGATTGTAGTTTTGTTAGTCAATGAATTACATGGAAAAAATGAAAGAAAAAAATTATCAAGTGACTTTAATTTAACAAAGAGATCTTTTTACACGTTTAATTTAGGTTCTTGAATCTACTTTCCAGTTATGCAAAGATGAACCTCGTTTGTTCTTAAACAAACACTAGGGTTTTAAAAAAAATACGTAACAATTACTAGTACATATGTAAACATTTTTTTTTTCTTGTTTAAATTTAAAAAATAAAAAGTTCACCCCAACAAATTTGTTCTTGCTTATTTTGTCGTTTAGCGGACTTTTTGTAACGACTTTGATCGTAGCTAAAACCTTTCCGTACGTGGCTAAAGATGCCGATTCTATAGTGATACTTCATTTACAGCGTGCTCTATTTTCTTTTCTCTACAAACACAATACCCATTTCGATCGGTTAAAATTAACTTCACTTACACTTGTAACTTTTTGGATTTATACACCAATCACCTAAGCTGCAAGATAAAGATTCAGCTTATACTCTCTCCATCCCAAAATAAATGTCCAGTTTGACTTTTCAAAATCAAACTGTTTCAACTTTGACCTTAAATATTTGTTTGTTGCTATATAATACTCGATGAAAAAAATATACTAATGAAATACACTTAAAACCCAATCTATTCATATATTTTGCATCAAGTATTATATAACACATGCAAAAATAGATAAGGTCAAAGTTGAATTAGTTTGACTCTGAAAAGTCAAACTGGACACTTATTTTGAGACGGAGGGAGTAATGTATATCATCATTATTGTTATGGTTATTATACAAAAAAGTTACTAAAGTTTCTCAAAAATTTGTCTTAAGTTATTATAGTTTCATTTTGTTCATCCAGGCTATTGAACTTTGAAATTTTACTCACTCGGGTTACTGAACTTATAAAAATATACATTCAGGTTACTGAACTTATAAAAATATACATTCAGGTTACTGAACTTTGACACTTTGTTCAATCAGGTTACTGAACTTATCAAAAAATATACGTTCAGGTTACTCGGACTAACACTAAATTTATCGGAGTGTATGCTCCCGAAAGTTCAGTAACAAAAGTGAACAAAATAAAACTATAATAACTTACGACAAATTTTTGAAAAACTTTAGTACTAACTTTTTTTGTATGATAACCCTTCTTGTTACAAGCAACCAAAGTATTATGTCATTTCAAATACTTACATGGCATTGATCATTATCATCTGTTTTCAGCTACATCACCTATATATAACAGTTTGGTGCTTATGTTCCTTCTAATTCGATTACTAAGTTGGTGGTTTTGGCTGAAGCTCTTTTGGTAGCTTTGTGCTTTTGGCCTTTATAAGTTTGTGTTTATTCGTTCAAAAAACATTTGTAAGTTAACCGTACATTCTTTTTAACCGTACATTAAGATAGAATCAGGATCAAATGAATTCTTAAAGTGAGAAATTTTGAATTAAAAGCGAGAAATACATTTAGTCGCGTTGATTAATACTTTTTATAAGTAGAAATATCTTTTTTGTTGATTCAATGCAAAAGAGTGAGTAGCATAGATTCACTGAAACTTATATTTCGATTCAAAACTTTGAGATTTATATGATATTTTGCAAATAATATGAATAAAGTACGTGTTAGATTTTAAAAACTTTAAATCACCTTTATGCTTCTAATCCGATAAAAAAAAACATTTCTACGTAAAAAAACGCAAAAAACCCATGAATCAAGGTTACAAATTACGATTTTAATGATTTATCATATTTCTCAATTTCTCGCAAAAACTAAAGTCAACTAAGATATATATAAGAAATGCAGATTTTGATACGTTCTTATCTAAAAACCGTTTTCTAAACTTTAAGGCAAACCCCACTTTGACATTTCATGCACTGTCACTTTAATTAGTTGTGTCATTATGGGGATAAGCCTTCTTTCAACTGTTCAGAATGTTTCAAATTTTATTCAATATTTTGAAATGATAATGTATTTAAAATGCATCTTGCTTGTCACAAATTTTATGTGTAAAAAGTGTTTTTTTTTTTTTTTTTTTTTTTTTTTTTTTTTAATTTTTTTTTATGCTAAACTTTCAAATTTCGTCACTCTGATGTATTTTCTAACTAGTTTACCCTTTAATTTATTAAGACTTCTTTTATTAGGAAGATGTAAAACGGTCCGAAAATACACCAGAGTGATGAAATTTAAAAGTTTAGTCCATGAATTTGAAATGAAAAAAAAAAAATTGTTAAACAGACCTGAAATTTGTGACAAGAAGTAAATAAGTTAGGTTATTTTCTCTAATAGAGTATCTGAGTGTATAAATCACTAAGGGGTTGTTTACTTTTTTCCTTAGTTAAAGGATTAGACCCACTTATAATTTAATATTATTACTTTTTAAAGTAGGACTCACAAAAATCCTTTATTTAGTCTATATATACAAGGGATGAAAATTGACATTCTCCCCAATAAGAGGCTTGGAGAGATGTAGGACCCACATAAATTCTTAGCTAAGAATAAAAAGAAACACCCTCTAAATCAATTAAAAAAAAGTTTTACTCTTGTATTCTGTTTTAAGTGACCTTATAAAATGTTTAATCAAAGTGTGAAAAAACTGTCTAGCATGCCTTCTTAAAGTTACGAGTAATAAATACTGTATTATATTTGTTTATTAAATGCGAATGTTTTTAAATAGAGATTGCTACCTCGAAATTATTGAAACCTTTTAATCTCTACCTCAAAATTATGAGTATAATCAACATAAACAAATTTAAGCTTAGAAACCCAATATCTTGATGAAATTTGAGAATATATTCGATGGTATGTGTAATAAATGGTATATGGTTTCAAAATATGCATGCTGATCACTCGAACCTATATGGTAAGTTGGATATGTAAATAGCACATATATAACTTGAAACATATATTGATCTTGTATATTAGTTAAGAGATTTAGTCTTAAGTACGTCCGCATGGTCAGGATTGAGGTTTATATGTACGTATATTAGTGTACGTAGATGTCAATGCAATATATGCAGAGCTGTCATTGAGGGAAGGTGAGATGGGCGACCGCCCAGGGCCTCAAAAATTTTAGAGCCCAAAATTTGTTCCGTTAACAATTATATACAGCATATGCATATATATTTTTATCAAAGAATAAAGTACTGTAATTAGGTGATAAAATATCTTAATATAGTTATATATTGAACGCTTAAATAGCTAGTTTATATCTTATTAAATGACAGACAATTTTTATGTAACATTAACTTTCGAAAGGCATCATGTATTTCACCCACAGCCCAAAAAACACAAGGATGACCCCGGTAATATGTATGTGTATGCCCTGTATGGCCTACGCCAGTTGTGAAGTGGGTGGACTCTTGTAAAACTCGTGTATTTTGTCAAAGAGACGGTTGGGTGAATGCACTAGCAAGGAACCCATTTATTTCCCCTACAATTTGTACCTTCGCATTTATTAGTAGATAACAAATTGACCCTATATAATGTAGCATCAAACATTCATATTTTCATCATCAACTTAACTAATCAACATGGCTTCTTCTTCAAAACTATTTCTTCTCGTTGTTGTCGGTGTTCTAGTTTGTACCTCCACTGCTAGGAAGCTGAGTTCTACAGCTTCAGAGCAGTCTTTCAAGGATGAAAAGACTTTCTTTGGCAGTGGTGGTGGATTAGGAGGTGGTAGTGGATTTGGCAGTGGTGGTGGATTAGGAGGTGGTGGAGGATTGGGCGGCGGTGGAGGTGGAGGGTTTGGTGGAGGAAGTGGTGGTGGATTAGGAGGTGGTTCTGGCTTTGGAGCTGGATCTGGTGGTGGTTTTGGTGGTGGATCCGGACTTGGAGGTGGTGGAGGTGGAGGTGGAGGTGGCGGTGGAGGTGGCGGTGGTGGACTTGGTGGGGCTGGTGGTGGATTTGGTGGTGGATCAGGTGGCGGTTTTGGTGGTGGATTTCCTTAAGTACGTGCATGCATGGTATT
>JARVZY010007375.1:10000-23481 GCA_030686995.1 Artemisia argyi | reverse complement strand
AATAATTTGGAATGGATTTGACTAAAAAAATTGGATCAGTAATTAATATCTCAGTAATTTGTTAATTTAATATTAAAGTTAATATAAAATTAACAATTGGCAGTTCCTATTCTAATCAATATGAAATAGACTCTTAATCTTATAAAAAGAAGAAGTATTCTTCTTTCTAAATTCTAAAAATAAAAAATAAATATATATAAGATTTTTTATTTGATTTTTTTAGTATATTTTCATTCAGATTTTGGTGGTGGGGAGTCTTCTTTTCCCCATCGACTTTTAAAAGAATAAATAATGAAAAAATTTTATATTTATCAGGAAGGGCAGATAGAATATTTTTAGTTCAAATTAATTAATTGTTCAAACTAATCCATTCCGTGTTAAAGATTTTTGGATAACTTTCTGACTTCTTAATTTATTATATATACTATATTTAATTTATTTTCCATATATATCCAATTTTCAGCCCAATGAAAAATCCAATAAAAGAACTTAATTGTTGAGATATTATTATATGTGCAAGTGGCAATTTGGAGTAATCCAAAATAGACATATTTTAGATTCATTGATAAAATTTAGTTTGTGTTTCAAATTGAATTTATTAAATCAGATAAACCAGAAATAATGACAATAAAAGAAAAAAGTTTTTGAGTCTATCGAAGAATTCTATCGTTGCAAGAGTCGTATTTTAGAATCGGCTAAACTACGTCAAAGCCCTAAAACCAGACACCTTAAAGAAACTACTGAACCTTTAAATTGACTTTTTTGAACTCTTTTTTTTTTATATCTTTACTAAAATTGAGTGAATTGACTTGTTCAATCTCGACGATTGAATATAAATAGGTTATTATGAGTTCGAGCAAGCCGCTATGGTGAAATCGGTAGACACGCTGCTCTTAGGAAGCAGTGCTAGAGCATCTCGGTTCGAGTCCGAGTGGCGGCATGCCATCTTCTAAAAGATATCAAATAGATCCTATAATAAAATTAAATTAAATTCCCAATTTCTATTTCTTAATTAATACGGGGGGATCCCCCGTTTTTTCATTTTTATGATATTTTCAACTTTAGAGCATATATTAACTCATATTTCCTTTTCTATTGTTTCAATTGTAATTACAATTCATTTGATAAGCTTATTGGGCAATCAAATTAGAAAACCATATTATTCCTCAGAAAAGGGGATGATAGCTACTTTTTTATGTCTAACAGGATTGTTAATAACTCGTTGGATTTATTCGGGCCATTTTCCCACTAAGTGATTTATACGAATCCTTAATTTTTCTTTCATGGAGTTTCTCCCTTATTCATATAGTTCCTTATCCTTATTTCAAAATAAGAAAAAATTATTTAACAACAATAACTGCCTCAAGTACTATTTTTACCCAAGGCTTTGCTACATCGGGTCTTTTAAATGAAATACATAAACCCACAATATTAGTACCTGCTCTACAATCGGAATGGTTAATAATGCACGTAAGTATGATGATATTGAGCTATGCGGCTCTTCTTTGTGGATCATTATTATCAGTAGCACTTCTAGTCATTACATTTAGAAAACTTTTTTATAGTTCTAAAAGTAATAATTTATTAAAATTAAACGGGTCATTTTCTTTTGGTGAAATCCAATACAAGAATGAAAGAAACAATATTTTTCAAAAAAAAATATTTTTTTCCTGTTAATAATTATTACAAGGCCCAATTGATTCAACAATTAGATTATTGGAGTTATCGTGTGATTAGCCTAGGATTCATCTTTTTAACCATAGGTATTCTTTCAGGAGCAGTATGGGCTAATGAAGCGTGGGGATCATATTGGAGTTGGGATCCAAAGGAAACTTGGGCGTTTATTACTTGGATCGTATTCGCAATTTATTTGCATACTCGAACAAATAAAAATTTGCAGGGGACAAATTCCGCAATTGTGGCGACTATAGGTTTTCTTATAATTTGGATATGCTATTTTGGGGTCAATCTATTAGGAATAGGGCTACATAGTTATGGTGCATTTACGTTAACCTCTAGTTAAACTAAAGAAAAGTTACAAACAGAATACGGTATATATAAAATTGCGTCAACCGGCGAGAACCATGTGAATCAAGTAGTGTAGTGATTCACGCGGTTCTCGCAAAGACCAAGCGGATTGGGCGAAAATTCAAATTCATATTTTGTTTTTACTTTATTTAAAATTTAAGAAAATAAAAATACTTTTATTTTTTCTTTAAAAAAACTATCTATAAAAATAATTAGATAGAATACCTTCAACCTTGTCAACTGATAGTGAAAGAACAAAATCGGGATACATACCAATACCTATTACAGGTAGAAAAATGGAGATGGAAACAAATAACTCGCGCGGTCCAGAATCAAAAACATAAGAGTTTGGAGTATTAAATAACTTGTATCCATAGAACATCTGGCGTGACATAGATAATAAATAAATAGGAGTTAATATCATTCCAATTGCCATTACAAAAGTGATGGCAATTTTGGGCATTAAAAGATATTTTTGGCTAGTAATTATTCCTAAAAAGACTATAACTTCTGCAACAAAACCACTCATACCCGGTAATGCAAGGGAAGCCATGGAAAAGCTACTGAACATCGTAAATATTTTTGGCATGGGGATAGCTACTCCGCCCATTTCATCGAGATAAACAAGACGTATTCTATCATAACTCGTTCCTGCCAAGAAAAAAAGTGCAGCACCAATAAATCCATGAGAGATTATTTGTAAAATAGCTCCATTGAGTCCCGTATCGGTTATAGAAGCAATTCCTATAAGTATAAAACCCATATGAGATACCGAGGAATAGGCTATTCTTTTTTTTAAATTACGTTGGCCGGGAGATGTTGAAGCTGCATAGATTATTTGTATTGTACCTACTATCATCAACCAAGGAGAAAATATAGAATGAGCGTGTGGTAATAATTCCATATTAATCCGAATCAATCCATACGCTCCCATTTTTAATAAAATTCCGGCTAGAAGCATACAAGTACTGTAATGTGCCTCTCCGTGGGTATCTGGTAACCATGTATGTAGGGGTAGAATCGGTAATTTGACAGCAAAAGCGATAAAAAATCCAATATAGAATATTATTTCCAAAGCCACAGGATACGACTGATTAACTGATGTTTCAAAATTTAATGTTGGTTCATTAGAACCATATAAACCGATACCCAGAACTCCCATTAAGAGAAAAATGGAACCCCCCGCCGTGTACAAAATAAATTTTGTGGCTGAATAGAGACGTTTCTTTCCTCCCCACATGGATAGAAGTAGATAAACCGGAATTAATTCTAATTCCCACATGATAAAAAAAAGTAAAAGGTCCCGAGAAGAAAATGATCCTATTTGACCGCTGTACATTGCTAACATCAAGAAATGGAATAATCGAGAATCCCGAGTAACAGGCCAGGCCGCTAAGGTAGCTAAAGTAGTGATAAATCCTGTTAATAAAACGGGTCCTATAGACAGTCCATCTATTCCTAATTTCCAACGGAAATCAAAAAAATTGATCCATTTATAGTCGTCTACTAGTTGGATTAATGGATCGTCCAATTGGAAATGATAACAGAATACATAGGTTGTTAGAAGAAGTTCTAACATGCATATACATATAGTATACCACCTAATTACCCTATTTCCTTTATGGGGAAGAAAGAAAATTAAGGAACCCGCAAATATTGGTAAAACTACAATTATTGTTAACCAAGGAAATTTGTTCGTGGTAAAGACAAGATACGCTTGGACCAGAAAAACATGTGCCCAAAAATATCTTATTTTTGGGCACATGTTTTGGCGGTAAAAAAAAATGGACTCAAGGAGAGGTTTCTGTAACGTATTAATAAGCTATACCCATACTGCGGGTTGTTTCATGCCATAAATAAACCCGAACACTCAAGAAATCCGTTGGGCAGGCGGATTCGCATCTCTTACAGCCGACACAATCCTCTGTTCTTGGAGCGGAAGCTATTTGTTTGGCTTTACATCCGTCCCAAGGTATCATTTCTAATACATCCGTAGGACAGGCTCGGACACATTGAGTACACCCAATACATGTATCATAAATCTTTACTGAATGCGACATTGGATCGATATTTTTGAACGTGATAAAGTTTCAATCTAGTAAATTGATAAATGAATTATATATTTAAATACTAATACTAGATGAATCGATGAGTTACCCGGTTTTTTCTGGATTGACAGTGCCAAACTACTTTGATTTCTTATCTTTGTGATAACATGATCATACCTTACGTGGCACACATGCTAATTTTAATTGATTTATGAAAATTCTAATTTTATTTTAATAGGATAATATTACTTATTCAACAAATTAGATTGATTTATACGAGTTGATTTTCTGTTACGATAAATTGATGAAACAATGGCGAGTCCAATAGCGGCTTCAGCAGCTGCAATAGCTATAACAAAAATAGAAAAAATTGCTCCTTTTAATTGACGACTATCAAAAAAATCAGAAAATGTTACAAAATTGAGATTAACCGCATTTAATATAAGTTCAAGACACATAAGAGCCCTAACCATATTTCTACTTGTAATCAATCCATATAGACCGACAGAAAATAAATAGGCACTCAAAACAAGTACATGTTCGAGCATCATTAACCAACTCCTCATCAATCTCGATTCATTTCAATATGAACAACAATTTAACCAATTGGATTGACTAGAATAATGAAATAAAGGAATATATTGGGAATAGATCAAACTAATAAAGACTTTCTCTTTTATATCCAAAGTCAAATAGAAAAAGGAAATGCATCTGATAGCTCATAACAAGGGTTTTCCGGTTCTAAAGAGTTATTATTGACGAGCTACAGCAATTGCGCCGATTAACGCAACTAAAAGAATTAGTGAAATAAATTCAAACGGAATAAAAAAATCTGTTGATAAATGAATCCCAATTTGTTGACTATTACTTATCAGATCTTGCTCTATAATCTGGCTTGCTTTTGTAGTCCAAATAATCCCGTACCATGACGTATCTGGAATAGTAGTAATTAGTGAAAAAAAAATACTTGTGCAGACCACGGAAGTTACTCCATCTCCCACGGTCCAAAGGCGGAAATCTTTGGAATATTCTGAACCATTTATGAACATCACAGCAAAAATGATTAAAACATTTATGGCTCCTACGTAAATAAGGAGCTGCGCGGCAGCTACAAAATGCGAGTTTGATAGAATATAGAATAAAGATATACAAACAAAAACAAATCCCAATGAAAAGGCAGAATAAATGGGATTGGGAAGTAATACTACTCCCAGACCCCCTAATATAAGACCCAATCCCAGAAAGACTAAAAGAAAATCATGTATTAGTCCAGGTAAATCCATTATATATAAAATAAGAGATAAATAAATCAAAATCTTTCATAACTTTATTGACACCCGGTCAGGAAAAAAGAGGGAAATCTACTTTTTTATAATAGTTCTTAATTATTATTAAATTAAAAATTCCATTTTCATGGATATGGATTGATGTAGATATAGTTATTGGCCTAATCTCTCGAAAGAGTAATTTAAATCTATATATTTGCAAATCCTCAATATAGTCATAGAAATTTAATATAAATTAAAACATGATTCTCGTCTCCTAATCAATATAATCAATATAATTATGAATATATTAATAAAATTCTAGTTATTCACCAAATAAAAAGCCTCATTCTTTTAGATCAAAATGAGTTATTAAGTTTTTATTTCAGGCAAATTTAAAATTGTTCGAATTGTGTAATCGTCAATTACTGACATTGGTAACCGACCCAAAGCAATTTGATTATAATTCAATTCGTGACGATCATAAGTAGAAAGTTCATATTCTTCAGTCATTGATAAACAATTTGTTGGACAATACTCAACGCAATTACCACAAAATATACATACTCCAAAATCAATACTGTAATTAAGCAATCGTTTCTTTCTAATATCAGTTTCCAATTTCCAATCAACAACGGGCAGATCTATAGGACATACGCGAACACATACTTCACAAGCAATGCATTTATCAAATTCAAAGTGGATTCGGCCGCGGAAACGCTCGGATGTAATCAATTTTTCATAGGGGTATTGAATAGTTACAGGTAAACGATTCGCGTGTGATAAGGTAATCATAAAACCTTGACCAATATACCTTGCGGCTCGTACTGTTTGTTGGCCATAATTCATGAACTCAGTTACCATAGGGAACATATCGTGAATATCTATAAAAAATAGGATACTTGTTTCTTTCTCTTGTTTGGGACAAGTCATGAATATAGAAGTATTTTTACAGTGAAAGAAGTTGGGAAGAAGTTGTTAATAATAGATTACCTAGAGAAATAGGTAAAAGAAATTTCCATCCAAGATTTAATAATTGGTCCATTCTCAGCCTCGGTAAAGTCCATCTTGTTGCGATAGGAATGAACAAGAACAAATAAGTTTTAGCTAATGTAATAAAGATACCAATTATTGTTCCAAAGACTCTACCCCTTTTAGTAATTTCAAAAAGCTCGGGAACAAATATGTATGGAATAGAAAGATTCCAACCCCCCAAGTAAAGAACTGTTACGAATAATGAAGAAACTAGTAGATTTAAATATGAAGCAACGTAAAATAAACCAAATTTGATACCGGAATATTCGGTTTGATAACCTGCTACTAATTCTTCTTCTGCTTCTGGTAAATCAAAAGGTAATCGTTCACACTCTGCTAGGGAAGAAATTAGAAAAACTAGAAATCCTATAGGTTGACGCCACAAATTCCATCCCCAAAAACCATATTTTGACTGCGCTTCCACTATATCAACGGTACTTGAACTGTTAGATAATCATAGTGGATGATAACATCACTGTTCCCACCCCTATTGCAGAACCGTACATGAGATTTTCACCTCATACGGCTCCTCAAAGGTCACAAATAAATCTAAGGACCCGTCCTTATTTATTTTTCTTGATATGTTTGTAGGATAAATAGAGATAAAATGAAATCTATTGTAAGGTCCCCATTAGACACTGGAATTCTGTCTGCTATATTTATTTATACTATAATAAAATAAATTTATACTATAATAAAATAAAGTGCTTCTGAATTCATCTTCTCTTTTAATAATTTAATCTTTGTTGAGTAATAACTTAATCCTTGAATAAAATCTTTCTTGTAACAATATCTATAGATATTTCAACCTAACGTTTTCAATTACGAAATCCAATTAGACCTTGCATTAGTTCATGAATCATGACAAGAATTCTATCTCTATATAGAGAAAGAAAAAAAGATATTTTTTTTTTTAGCGCATTCAGTCTTTCGATTTTTTTCGTTCCTATTCTCCTTTCTCAAAAAAAGGGGACCTTAAACAAAGTTAAAGGATTACTTCGTTCTTGATAGTTATTTACTTAATCGGTGAATAGAAGTATACTCTGGATCGGAATCGTGGGAAGTACTCCTTGATCATTTCTACCAATTTAAAGCCCCAATTATAATTCTTTTTATACACAGAATACACTTACATAATCTCTATTACGAATCCTTTGTGTACCTTAGTGTTCCTAGCTATCCACTTATTTTTATCAATCCACTTTTGGGTAATACATATGCTAATAGATAGTAAAAACCTCATAAAGTAGATCTTTTGAACCCGCTTCAAGTCATCATGATTAATCAATCAATCTTGGGGTAAACAGTCTCTAATACTTAATGTTTACTTTTATTAACTCTTGTACATAGGAAATGAGATTCAATCTTTTACTGCAAATTTATAAGCCGTTTCTTTCACTCATATAACTATCTGGTTTCCTTCATCAACCCCCGAATAATGAATAAAAAACGAAAATATATATTCAACTCATGACATTTCCTTCCTAGAAAGAAAAAGTAGGGTCAAATTTATGTCTTAACGAATCACACGTAGAGATATTGATAACACACATAGAGTTAATGGTATTTCATAACTAATTGATTGAGCAGCAGCTCGTAGACCACCTAAAAAAGAATATTTATTATTGGAGCCATATCCTGACATAAGAAGGCCGACAGGAGCTATACTTGAAATAGCAATCCATAAAAAAACACCGATACTGAGATCGGCTAAAACAAGATGATCCCCAAAAGGAATTACTAAATAACTTAATAAAACGGATATTACTGCTATAGACGGTCCAATACTGAATAAACGAGTATCTCCTCTAGATGGAAGAAGATTCTCTTTGAAAAGTAATTTGGTACCATCTGCTAGAGCTTGAAGAATTCCCAAAGGTCCTGCGTATTCAGGACCAATACGTTGTTGTATACCTGCAGATATTTCTCTTTCTAACCAAACAATTACTAGTACACCTATTGTGATTCCTAATACAGGAGTAAAAATAGGGATAAGCATCCATATGATCCCATAGACCTCTTTTAAGGATTCCAATCTAGAAAAAGAATTGATAGCTTGTACTTCTGTTGTATCCATTATCATTTTAACGATCAACTTCTCCCATAATGATATCTATACTACCTAGTATCGTCATAATATCAGCCAATTTCATCCTTTTAACTAACTGAGGAAGAATTTGCAAATTAATAAATCCTGGCGGTCTAATTTTATATCGCCAAGGAAAAACACCCTTATCTCCTATCAGAAAAATTCCCAATTCTCCCTTTGGTGCTTCAACTCTCACATAAAGTTCTTGCTTCGACAATTCAAAAGTCGGAGAAGGTTTTTTACTAATGAATCGATAATCAAAGTCATTCCATACAGTATCTTTTGCTCTATCAAAACGGCGTATTTCTAAATTTTCATAGGGCCCTCCCGGAATTCCTTCTAGCGCCTGTTGAATAATTTTTATGGATTCCGTCATTTCACTGATTCGTACTAAATAACGAGCTAATGAATCCCCCTCTTTTTGCCATTGGACTTCCCAATCAAATTCGTCGTAACACTCATAATGATCAACTTTACGAAGATCCCATTGTATTCCGGAAGCTCGTAGCATAGGTCCCGACAAACCCCAATTTATTGCTTCCTCTCCACCAATAATGCCTACTCCTTCAACTCGTTCTAAAAAAATGGGATTCCGTGTAATAAGCTTTTGATATTCGGCAATTCCTGTTAAAAAGTAATCGCAAAAATCCAAACATTTATCTATCCAGCCATGAGGTAAATCAGCAGCGACTCCTCCAATACGAAAAAAATTGTGCATCATTCGCATACCGGTGGCAGCTTCGAATAGGTCATATATCAATTCTCTTTCTCGAAAAATATAGAAGAAAGGAGTCTGTGCCCCAATATCTGCCATAAAAGGGCCAAGCCATAACAAATGTGAAGCTATACGACTTAACTCCAACATAATGACTCTGATATAACTGGCCCTTTTAGGGACTTGAATATTCCCTAATTGCTCTGGTGCATTTACAGTTATTGCTTCTGTGAACATAGTAGCTAAATAATCCCAACGTGTTACATAAGGCAAATATTGTATAATTGTTCGATTTTCCGCAATTTTTTCCATACCTCTGTGTAAATAACCCAATATTGGTTCACAGTCAATAACATCTTCACCATCTAGAGTAACAATGAGTCGAAGAACACCATGCATTGATGGGTGGTGAGGTCCCATATTGACTATCATGAGGTCTTTTCTTGTAGCTGGTACAGTCATAGGTTTTTCCTGATTCATTCTTCCATGAATTGCTGAAAGCGAAAAGAAGTTCATCAAACTTTAAGCGAATAATTCAAACTAACTCTTCAAATTAACGAGTTTTTCTCTCTCGAATATCCAACTGTCCTATTAATTCTTTATAACGTGCTCTGTTTTTTTTTGACAAATAAGCCAGCAGCCGTTGACGTTTTCCCAGAATTTTCCGCAGACCTCTCTGAGATAAATAGTCTTTTTTGTGTAATTCCAAATGTGAGGTAAGTCTCCGTATCTTGTTGGTGAAACTTACTACTTGAAATTCAACGGATCCGCTATTTTCTTTGTTTTCTTCTTGTTCTTGCAAAATAATTGAAATAAATGAATTTTTTACCATAAAAGAATTTCACACTCCCCTTTTTACAGATAGTTATTTTATTGGATCAGTAATAATAGTAATAATAATGTAAGAAATTTTAATGTAGTATACACAATAATCAAAAATTTTTTATAGATTCCTGTTTTTTTCAATGAACATTAATGAATCCTTTTTTGGAGTTCATTTGTATAGTCATACAAAAAGAGGATACCAAATCGTTTAGTACGAAGATTCTGTTGATTAATTTATAGCTTTAATTTTTACGCCATTTACTTATCCTAGAGGGGGATGTAAGACAGCGCATATGAGCATCGGGTTGTTTGCATATAACATGGATATTTACAGATCACGGACAGAAAAACAAAAATGAAAAATCTGATTGATAGAACAACATAATATATAGAAAACTCAAAAATTTAAATCAGGGGTACATATATATCCTTAACATACTCAAGCGGCTCCCATTATTGGTATCAAACCAATAGCGATTCATACAAGCTAAATCTTCTAATCGATAATTAGGCCAAAAAAATAACTTGAATTTAATTAATTCATTTTTTTTTCGGTCGAAATTTTTACTTTCATCCAAAAATTGACTCCAATTTTTTATCTTGTTCTCCTTGGAAAATGTTTTATTTCTATGCGCACCATTCTGATTCTTTAAATTCAAATTGAAAGAAATTAGAATTCGCAATTCTCTACGACGTCTAGATGATAAAATTTTTTCAGGAACAAGCAAATCATAATTATTTTTGTCTTTATTTAGAGTTTTCCTTTTATGTCTTGGAATGGATTCATCAAAATTATTCTTAGCAACATTTTTGGGGTTTCGGTATCTTTGATTACTTTGGTGCTTACTTTTATGAACCAATGAAATACCTATGATTTGATACATAAAAAACTGTCCGTCATTTTTTACAGATAGACGGGTAGGTTCCATAATTAATATTCCCTTTTTCGTTAATTGTGTAAGATTTAAACGCCTTCTCATTATATCCAGATTCATTTCTTTCCTTTGAATATAGGATATAGTAATTTTTCTTACATTTATGAGGCTAAGCAGGAGACCATATATCTGGATATTATTCATCATTTTTTGATTCAATTGATTCAAACGTCCAGTCCATCTTAATTGAAAAGGAAAATCTCCTTTAAGCAATACTTTTAGTTTTTCGATCGATTCTAAAAAATATTCTTCAATATTGTTTTGATTCTTTAATTCAAAATATTGTTTTGAATTTGATGGTCTAAAATTTAAAAAATATTCATTCGCCTCTTGTTTTCCTTTGATATTTGGATTTTCACTAAAATTTGGATTGATATTCAAATTAAAAAGAAGTAAGTTGCTTGGGATAAACCAAGGTTTCTCTTTATATTTATGATAAAGTATTAAAAACTCTGGAAATAAAAAAACTTTCGGATTCGATATGAGGTGATTTAAGATTAAGAATTTTTCATTCATTCCCATCCAATCAAAAGACACCCCCATCCAATCAAAAAAGACCTTTTTATAATTGATTTCGGAATTTGATTTAATTGGAAGATAAAAAAGACCATTATTATGAGAATTCTCCGTTATTTGGTCCTTATTAGGTTCAACCTGAATATTTGTATTAAATTTCCAACCCAAATATTTTCTATCTGTATTTTTTTCCATATATATAATATCACTTTTTTCTAGATAATTCTTGATAGGAATATTATTGAGTATGTTAAAAAAAGTTTCTTTATTTTTGGTGGAATTTTCTTGCTTCTTTATTGTTTCTAATGATGATCTATAAATATCAGACTTATTCTTAGTTTCAGAATTCATATATTTATATGAGAAAAGATCATATCTATAGTTTTTTTGAAAATTCTCCTCTTTATTTGGTAATAAATATACTTTCCAATTTTGTTTTTTTTTGTAATCCAATAATGGGTCTTTTTCATAGGAATACCTTTTCTTTAAATCATCATTTTGAGACATTTGAGACATATGGCATTGATTTATTTGATTTCGCCATTTTTGTGGGACTAATGTAGACCATGTAATCTGAGATAAATCATATTGATAATGACTTCTTAACCAGTTTTTCCATGGATTCTTTTCATAATTTGAAAGTTTGTTATGTCTTACTTTGGAATCAAATATTCCTTGTGTTCCAAAAAAATCCTTTATTTCATTCTTAAGAAAAAAAGATGGTCCATTATATTGAAGAATAGATCTTAACTTATTGAAGTTAATAACTTGGGTTTGTGATAATTTAAAAAATACATATTTTTGTGACAAGTAAGATAAATCAAAAAAAATATGTGGCTTCTGCTTACTATTTCTAAGATTATCAAAAGCCTTTTTTATAGTCATAGGCGAAATGAAGTCAATTTTATTTTGTTTTTTTTTATTAATTCTTTCTTTATCTTTATTTATTTCATTATTGTCAATGTATTTTTCAAGAATTTTTTTTGTTGATTCCATAAAAAGTTGTAGAGAAATTCTGCGCATATTAATTATACATAAAAAGATATCTACGTATATTTTTTCAATGCAAAATTGAAATATTAATTCAATATTTTTTCTTTTTAATATTTTCCAAATTTTTGGGGGTGATTCTCGATTAGTCTTTTTATTTTTTTTCATTATTTCTATTTGATTTCTGATTGTGTTTCTTCTATCAATTCTATGTTTAATCTCTTCTTTTGCCTGTGAATAATCTCTAGATTTATTTTGACTAAATGATTCATGAATTATCTGAGTGCTGATTATCGAATCCTTTTCTGTTTGAGTTTCACTTGATTCATATATTTCTCTCGGTATAAATAATGGAATTTTCTTTCCTTTTAAAAGTATTTGTTTTAAAAAGAAAAATGCTTTTTCTTGTTGCTTTGTTATTTTTTTTAAAACTCTTTGAACTCTAAAATTAAAATTTCTTATTTCGACTTTGTAGTCTATATCTTTAAAAACGGGTTCAAAAAAGGAAGGTGTTTTTCGAGGAGGACCAAAAGGATATTCTGTTTCCATTCCCAAAACTGTTAAAAAACAAGAATCAAAATCATCTTGTTGCTTTCGATCTCTATCAGAGAGTCGTAGCTTAGATCCGTGCCACGGTTTCAAATGAAAAGGATATAAGATTTTGATCTGAAAACCTTCTATTAACCAATTTTTAGGAAATTCTGTTTTGGAGAATTGAAGACCATTATAGCTGCACTTTAAATAAATTTCTCTATTCCAATCTTGGAAATCCTCATACCATTCCGGAGATTGCCGTAATAAAATACGGCCAATATTCTTAGCTATTATCAATAAGGGTAATTTAATATACCTTCTAAAAATTGATTGTGCTAGTAACAGAATACTTCTTGTTTTTTGTGCATATGGAATGTTTTCCCAGAATTCCATTGCGTCTTCCTGGTTGTTTTTTTTTATTTGGAATTGTTGATCTAAAATTTCAAATTCTGACTTTTTACCCAACCAATCTCTAATATTAAAAAAAAGCTTCATTAGGTC
>JARVZY010007374.1:0-23481 GCA_030686995.1 Artemisia argyi | reverse complement strand
AAGCTTAGGAGGGGTATTTATACTTTTACATAAGCCACCATGGGCTTTCTCATGGGCCTTCTTTTGGGCCAAGCCATTAAGGCTTTTACTTAAACTTAATGAACTAGCATTTTACTAACTATTACATGAATATATTTAACTAACTATTTGACTCAATAATGATCGTCACTTTTAATCCTAACACATATCAATAGAGGAGCAAGATGCACGAGTTAGTTAACAAGTCAAAACTTGTTGGATGACCGCAAAACACAATTTGTCCATTATTATAGCCTTTTATAATAATATTTGTGCTCTTCGAATTCAATGTGATTACATTAGTCTAAAAGTATACTATCTGAGTAATACCATATAAGAGGTTGTATGCGGTTAAATATAGCATGCCACGAATTTTAACTAAATTTCTTATTTGACCCGATTGAGATAACAAGACAAGCTAAATTGACACATATAAAGGGGAATTAGTAAGATTCATAGAACTACTTATCAAACAAATGGATTATTAATGAGATAATGTAATTTCTACACTAATATATAACACCATTAAGTATTTACATATAAGCAAATTGGACAAAGTGTTTAACCCTGCCCTTTTCAAAAGTTTCCTGGTTGCTGGTTGGATTGCATATCATACCTTTTTCCATCTAACGAGTCTGGTAAAACTTTGGCCGGAAAACTGACATCTAACTAACATATCACATAAGTATCTTTAGTCCATTTTGGAATAATATTTTGTCAAACTCATTGGCCTTTAATCGTGGTTAGTCATGATTGGTCCTGGAAGGTCAACTAAATTGACCGGGTGATGGTCAACCAAGTCAAATGTCAAAAACCAACAAACCAAGGAGTTTAGTGAATCCCCGGGTCGTTATGTCCCGTCGAGGCGTGCAATTGTATTTGTGAACGTTTTAAATGATCGGGGTGATTAATCAGAAGGGCTAGGAATTCGATTATTATGATTACACTACGAGATTATGAAGGAAAATAACTTAGAAACACTTTATTAACAATTACTGATTATCAGATAACCTAAAAACATGATTTAACCTAAAAACGTGCGTTTGAGTTTAAAATAAACGCGAACGTGCAAATTAAAAAGAGAAATGGGAGCAAATAAAGTCCTACGATTATGAAAATTATATTTTTACAATCCTAATGATGTAAGAAAATTTTTGGAGAATTAAAATTATTTTTACAACTATTTAATTAATTACTAATTATTAATTACTTTTTAATTAACTAAATTATCCTAAATTACAAATAATTAAGAAATTTAACTAGAAGAATGAAAATTAAATTTAGAAAAATCTAAAATATTATAAAACTAATTTTAAAACAGAAAATCTATTTTTCCTACTTTTTAATTAATTATTACTAATTAAAACTAATTATTTAATTAATTTAAACTAGTTTAAATTATAAAAAATACTAAAAGATATGGGAAAAATATGAAAAAATTACTAAAAATCCTACAGGTAATAAGAAGCCTAGGAAAAATTTAAAATTAGATGTTGCTTATAAATAAGCAGAAAATAAGCCAAAAAGGCTTAAATAGAAGCTATCACTTTAATTATTTTTGGTTTTTCTTAATTTTTCTTTTACAAATCTAATAAACTACTGAAATTATGAACTTTTTATGAAGGCACTTTTGCTAGAGCTTATTAATAAGCTGATTGTGAGCTAAAAAACTTGACAGACCATGATTGGAGCTTATTAGGACTCAAAGTGTGGAACAAGTTACTCAATAAGCTATACTATTTCACCACAGGTCAGAATAAGCAAATAACTAACAAATACTACTGTAAAGAAACACAGAGTAGGCAATTAAGTACTACCAAGAAGCCAAAACTAGGAATAAGCAATTCCAAATTTCACAAACCAAACACAGTCCAAATGGGGCACTCGCAGCCTGTTGTAGGGTCCACAGGGTTGGCCAATGGTTCAAAATGATGGTTGGTCTAAGGAGATGGCCTGGTGAGCTATCCAAAGAGCCAAGAACCAAGGATTTGGATCCACAAATAAACTTGGGAGGGGCTTGTGATTATGGGGGATCCACACTGAATTGATCAGTGTAAGATTGGGTCAGACAACTAGATGATTTTAAATTAAGCCCACCAATAAGCTATAATATGCAAACAAGTTATCCTAAGTGACTTGCTAAACCATCAAAAATCCAGAAACATGATCAATATTTGAACGATTTGTGGTCTAGTAAAGAAATAGTCAACACTGATGGTCATGTAGCAGGGCATGTCATTGCCCTGCAGGTCTGTTGGAGTACACAGAAAAGTTGGAAGAAAAAATCTTAAAAATAAACTAAAAGTGGAAATCAAAAGCTTAGCTGGGATGCTTTAACATGTAAAAGTTCCAAGTTCTGATTCTAAACACACAAATCACCAAAATTCCTAGAAAAATTTGATTTTTGCACAAAGTTGAAATTTTGACTTTTTAAGAATCACACCTAGGTTGACTTATATGAATTTCTAAGGCATCTAGGCTATTGAGATTGTTGTTACAACCTAAAATGAGACTATTACAAGCAGGTTAAACAAGTTTTATAACTGAATTGATTGAGTTAAACCTCTAAATCCTAACAGTCAAACAGTGGAGAGGGATCATAGCTACTTTTGACTTTTTCTCTAACACACTACTGATTTTAAGTCTTGTTTACACTATCTCAACCTAAAGCTAGCTATATGAACTAATAACTAAGCATAAGACAATCTTGATCACAGGTTGCATGCTTAATCCAAACACCCCTTAAAATCTGTTTTTAACAAGTTTGTGAAGGAAATAAGTTAATTAAGCCATGAACTGAGTTTTTGACTTACACTAAAACAGGATTACACTAGAATATGCAACAAACAATAACTATATTAACCAATACAGATTATATAAGAATTTAGGACAAAAGGTGCAAATTCTTACTTGACCTCCAAGACCACTATCAATCTGAAAACCAGGACCAATGAACACACTACTGTCCCACATGGGACTCTAAACCATAAACATAATCAACTCTGCAACTTCTCTTATGCTTCCCTCTTCTAATTTTTATATTTTTGAACTTTTCTTTGTATTTTTCCCTTTTTTTTTTCTTTTCTGAGCTTTCTTTCTTTTAACTTCACATAAATTCCACAAACTTAAACTAACAAACTGAGGTAACTTTAGTAACAATTAGAGAGAATAATGAGAAATTTAAAATCATATAAAACTGAAAGTGGAGTACAAGGTTTTCAAGGGAAACTGAGATACTATATTAACTTTTAAAAACACATTACAAGATTAAAACTAAGCTAAGGAAAATTAAGACATGCCTTCCAGGCTTACAATGAAGGATTTATACTAAAAAATAAATAAATAAATAACTTCTTCCTCAAAATTACCCGCATGGTAGTTTTAAAATCATATAAAACTGAAAGTGGGTCGTCCCAGAAGTAGTGTTTTACATCTTTGAAGAATTTATTTTTCTGTTGGGACGACATCCCTTTCACCACAAAATTACCCGCATGGTAGTTTGCAAAATCGGCAAACCATGGGGTAATCGAGTCTCCCCGAAAGGTAACCGCATTGAGTATTTCGAGAGGAAATGTTTCATTAATTTCTTTCCTCTCGAAGACATCTTGATGGGGGTTTTCCAAACGGGAGAGATGATCAGCAGCAAGGTTCTCAGCTTCTTTTTTATCACGAATTATGATATCAAATTCTTGCAGGAGGAGAACCCAATGGAGTAGTCTCGGCTTTGCATCTTGTTTTGCAAATAGATACTTCAAAGCCGAGTGATCCGTATACACTATGCTCTTTGTCAATATCAAGTATGGCCGGAATTTTTCAAAGGCATACACCACAGCTAATAATTCTTTTTCAGTGGTGGTGTAATGACTTTGAGCCTCGGTCATAGTTTTGCTTGCATAGTGTATAGGCTGAAAGTGTTTTGTTTTTCGTTGCCCCAAGACTGCCCCTATCGCATAATCACTAGCATCACACATGAGTTCGAAGGGCAAGTCCCAATCGGGGACAACAAGAATCGGTGCCTCAGTAAGCTTTTTCTTCAATGTTTTAAAAGCTTCGATGCACTCGGGTGAGAAGATAAAAGGAGCATCCTTCTCGAGGAGATAGGTCATAGGCCGGACGATTTTGGAAAAATCTTGAATGAACCTACGGTAAAACCCGGCATGACCCAAAAAGCTCCTAATACCTTTAACGGTAGTGGGATGAGGTAATTTTGCTATGACATCAACTTTGGCTTTGTCAACCTCAATCCCATTCTTTAAAATTTTATGGCCGAGGACAATGCCTTCTTTGACCATAAAATGACTCTTCTCCCAATTTAGACATAACTTTGTGTCTTCACAACGTTTTAGCATGTTGTCTAAATGGGAGAGACATGTTTGGAACGAATCCCCAATGACCGAAAAATCGTCCATAAAGACCTCCATAGTTTTTCCGATCATGTCGGAAAATATGGCCATCATACATCTTTGAAACGTGCCCGGAGCATTACATAAACCAAATGGCATACGTTTATATGCAAAAGTTCCATAGGGGCACGTGAAAGTGGTCTTTTCCTGATCTTGCGGATCAATGGGAATCTAAAAGTAACCCGAGAAACCATCGAGGAAGCAATAGTACTCATTCCCCGCTAATCTCTTGAGCATCTGATCCATAAAGGGCAGAGGAAAATGGTCTTTACGGGTGGCGTCATTTAACTTGCGATAGTCAATGCAGACACGCCAACCCGTAACCAATCGAGTTGGAATCAACTCGTTTTCTTCGTTAGTGACAACAATAATGCCACCCTTTTTTGGAACGCAGTGTATTGGGCTAACCCAAGGACTGTCCGAGATAGGGTAAATCAATCCGGCATCAAGAAGTTTTAAAACTTCTTGTTTGATAACCTCATGAATTTTTGGATTTACCCTTCTTTGTTGTTGGACTGCTGGTTTGAAGTCATCCTCCATTAAAATTTTGTGTGTACAAAATTCGGGATCAATGCCCTTGATGTCGGAGAGTCTCTAAGTAATTGCTTGTTTATGTGACTTTAAAACCTTTATTAGAGCGGCCTTTTCCTCAACACTTAAATCTTTAGCAATTATGACGGGTAATTTATCATCACCCTCCAGAAATGCATATTCAAGATGAGGCGGCAAGTCCTTAAGCTCGACCTCAGGAAAATCATCAGTTTTCTCAACATATTTGATTTCCTGATTATGAAGTTGTTGTGGTAGAACAGGAAGAGGAGAGGGATCTTCATTTAACAATTTCTCGAGGATAAGAATATCCCTCTCGGGGTCAATCTCATGGTTATCGATTCCATCGGGAATCGAATCACTTTTGAGAAAGGACTCAATCTCTTCTAAAATGAAGTCACTTCCCTCAAACGGAGTGAGGGAAGGAGAAGAATTGGCAATGATGGGATAAGAAGATGGAGTGAAGTTTTCACTCGTAGAATCATCAATGAAACCTAAAACCTCTTGAGCATACTCCTCAGACGCAACATCAATGACATCTATTCGGTTTACCGATTCAGAGTCATAATTGGAGGAGTACCTTGATGTTTGATCGAGGTTGAAGGTGATTGCTTCAGTTCCAACACGCAATGTGATCTCTTGCTCAAAAACATCGATGAGAGCATGCCCAGTTCTAAGGAATCCCCTTCCAAGAATGAGAGGGACCCTTGAATCGGCATCAAAGTCAACAATCACAAAATCTGCTGGAAAATGAAACTTTCCCACTTTAACAAATACGTCCTCGGCTATGCCAAGTGGATGAGAAATCAATCGATCGACAAGCTCTAAAGTCATGCACGTGGGATTGAGGTTCTGGAAGAGAGATTTTCTTCCACACAGAATATGGCATCAGGTTAATGCTAGCACCAAGATCGGCTAAGGCGAAGCATTCAACCATACCCGGAAAAATACAAGGAATGAGAAATTTTCCAGGGTCTCCAAGCTTTTCGGAAAGCTTTTTCAAGAGAACTGCTGAGCAGTGCTCATTCAACGGTGTTCTAGCCATCTCAAAGACTTTTTCCTTATTACTTAACAGATTCTTGATTCTTGATGCAAACTTGGGCATCAAGAGAATAGCATCCGCGAAGCTAATGTCAAAGTGCAAATCTTGAAAGATTTGGAAAAATTTATCCATTTGGTGACTAGCTTTTTCGCGGAGCTTTTGTTCATTGAGACGTGATGGGTAAGGAATAGAAGTTTTGGATTTAGGGTTGTCCACTGGAGTTTCAGGTGGTTCAAAGACAACTCTAGGCTTGCATCTGGTTTCTGGAATAACATGAGGTTGGACGTGTGCGGTACTTCGTGAGCTAGGAGTTTGCACCTTGTCCGTTGTCACCTCAGGTTCACGTTCCACTACCTTTGGAGGAGAGGAAGAAGAGGTAGTAGTAATCGCGGGTTCATCATAAGAAGCACCACTTCTAGTTGTGATCGCCTTAGCATCGCCCCTCGGGTTAGCGATCGTGTTGCTCGGAAGTGTTCCTGAGCCCCGAGGGTCGTTCATTTAAAGACTTCTTGATTTCAGAAATCTGGCTAACCAACAACTTGTTCATCTCTTCTTGGGATTTCATGAATTGTTTTAACAACTCGTCAGATGAAGGCCCAGTTGGAACAATGGCTTGATTTTGGTTATTAAAATTTTGAGCACGATTGTTCTGATTGGGGCCTTGATTTTGAAAATTACCCTGATTAGGGTTGTTGTTTCCATGAAAATACCCGGGGTTAAAATTACCCTGACCTTGGTTTCGATTAAAGTTTTCTTGATTTTGGAAACCTTGATTTTGGAAACCTTGGTTTTGATTTTGAAAACCGTGACCTTGATGGAAGTTACCTTGGTTTTGAAAATCTTGGTTCACTCTATTTTGATTCTGGTTACGATTTTGGACATTTTGGTTTTGATTAAAACCGGGAGGTCCAAGGTAATGATTAGGATGATAGTTCGGGTCCATAGGAGGGCGGTATTGATTGCCTCCTTGATTAGATGACCCGACTACAGCATGAGCTTCAAACGGAGAACCATCAGTAGCTGTGCAATTGTAGTAGGCATGCGGCCCACCACAAGTTACACAGACTACCACTTTTTTAACCTCCGCAGGTGGAGGATGTTGTGGAAAAGAGACTTTCTTTTGCTGGGCGAGAACCAAAGCTTGAATAGCCTCAGTAAGCTTGTCAATCTTAGCATCGGTGCTAGACTGACTCATAGGAGATGAAGTGGAAGGACCCGCACTAATTTGGGAAACAACCGGCTTGCTTCTTGTAGAGCGGACCTTGGACTTGTTCTCGATGATTGCTAAGGCTTCTTTGGTGGTTCTACTCAAAAAGTTACCTCCCACGGAGGCATTGAGAGAATCCTGATCAACTTGGATCATACCATTGTAGAAAGTATCGAGTTGCATCAACTCGGAGAAACCATGATGTGGACACTTGCGAAGTAATTCTTTGAATCGATCCCACGCTTCACCAAATGATTCATCATATTTTTGAATGAACTTGGTGATTTCGTTTTTAAGACTCGTGGTCTTTGAAGGTGGGAAGAATTCATTCACAAACTTTTTTACCAAGTCTTCCCATGTCTCAATAGATCGAGGGGGTTGTTTCTCAAGCCAAATCCGGGCTTGACCCTCGAGGGAGAATGGGAAGAGAAGAAGCTTGATTGCTTCACACGGGACATTTTTGTACTTGATGGTTGATGTGATTTTATTGAACCATCGAATGTGAGCATGAGGATCGTCCCTCTCAAAACCGTAGAATTGACTTGAGGTTACAAGATTGAGTAACCCGGTTTTCAGCTCAAAACTATCAGCCTAGATGGCTAGAACAAAAATAGCGTCTCCGTAACCCTCGATGGGTGCTTGGAGAAGCTCACACATGGGGCGGTCTTCCGCCATGGTGACAGCTGGAGTGGAAACAGTGCGGATCTCAGATCTGACTGTTGGTGCTGAACGTCTACGAAGTCTTTTAGGGATTCTTACAAGCTCACGTAATGGGCTAGTAGACCTAGCAGAGCGAGTGCGCATGCACTAGGGATAAAAACCAATCAAAACAAAGTCGAGGCAAAACCACAGTGAACTTAAACCAATAATCACAAGTAAGTGGCTTCTTTAAGAAAGGTACACCACCTACAGGGATACAAAGGCAAGTTTTAATCTTTCGTTTGGGAACTTATTATGTTCACACCCCCAGTTAGTAGGTGTTCTGTCTTGGTTTGCGACGGTTTATTTTTATGTAATTATTATTCACAAGAAAAGACGAATGTTTTTGGGTTTTTGTGTATGGGTGAAAAAAAAAATTTTTGGACAATATTTTTGGTATCGTTTCATTTACCAAAATCGCATTTCTTTCAGAATCACCTTAAAAGAAACCCGATATAGAAAACGTAACGATTTGTTTTGTTTGTTTTTTGATTTTTTTGCTATTTTAACACTTTAGGAAAAGTGTTAATGACGTTTTTGTTTTATAATTAAGATTTACAAAAAGTGGTGGAGTTTATACAATGATGTGTAAAAAATCACTAATCTCTAAAAAACGTGTGCAGATACGCAGCTGCTTCCACGGCAGCGGCGCCAAATTTTGATTGGTCCTGGAAGGTCAACTAAATTGACCATGTGATGGTCAACCAAGTCAAACGTCAAAAACCAACTAACCAAGAAGTTTAGTGAATCCCCGGGTCGTTATGTCCCGACAAGGCGTGCAATTGTATTTGTGAACGTTTTAAATGATCGGGTGATTAATCAGAAGGGTTAGGAATTTGATTATTATGATTACACTACGAGATTATGAAGGAAAATAACTTAGAAACACTTTATTAACAATTACTGATTATCAGATAACCTAAAAACATGATTTAACCTAAAAACGCGCGTTTGAGTTTAAAATAAACGCGAACGCGCAAATTAAAAAGTGAAACGGGAGCAAATAAAGTCCTACGGTTATGAAAATTATATTTTTACAATCCTAGTGATGTAAGAAAATTTTTGGAGAATTAAAATTATTTTTACAACTATTTAATTAATTACTAATTATTAATTACTTTTTAATTAACTAAATTATCCTAAATTACAAATAATTATGAAATTTAACTAGAAAAATGAAAATTAAATTTAGAAAAATCTAAAATATTATAAAACTAATTTTAAAACAGAAAATCTATTTTTCCTACTTTTTAATTAATTATTACTAATTAAAACTAATTATTTAATAAATTTAAACTAGATTAAATTATAAAAAATACTAAAAGAGATGGGAAAAATCTGAAAAAATTACTAAAAATCCTACAGGTAATAAGAAGCCTAGGAAAATTTTAAAATTAGATGTTGCTTATAAATAAGCAGAAAATAAGCCAAAAAGGCTTAAATAGAAGCTATCACTTTAATTATTTTTGGTTTTTCTTAAATTTTCTTTTACAAATCTAATAAACTACTGAAATTATGAAATTTTTATGAAGGCACTTTTGCTAGAGCTTATTAATAAGCTGATTGTGAGCTAAAAAACTTGACAGACCATGATTGGAGCTTATTAGGACTCAAAGTGTGGAATAAGTTACTCAATAAGCTATACTATTTCACCACAGGTCAGAATAAGCAAATAACTAACAAATACTACTGTAAAGAAACACAGAGTAGGCAATTAAGTACTACCAAGAAGCCAAAACTAGGAATAAGCAATTCCAAATTTCACAAACCAAACACAGTCCAAATGGGGCACTTGCAGCCTGTTGTGGGGTCCATAGGATTGGCCAATGGTTCAAAATGATGGTTGGTCTAAGGAGATGGCCAGGTGAGCTATCCAAAGAGCCAAGAACCAAGGATTTGGGTCCACAAGTTGAAAATTTGACTTTTTAAGAATCACACCTAGGTTGACTTATATGAATTTCTAAGGCATCTAGGCTATTGAGATTGTTGTTACAACCTAAAATGAGACTATTACAAGCAGGTTAAACAAGTTTTATAACTGAATTGATTGAGTTAAACCTCAAAATCCTAACAGTCAAACAGTGGAGAGGGATCAAAGCAACTTTTGACTTTTTCTCTAACACAGTACTGATTTTAAGTCTTGTTTACACTATCTCAACCTAAAGCTAGCTATATGAACTAATAACTAAGCATAAGACAATCTTGATCACAGGTTGCATGCTTAATCCAAACGCCCCTTAAAATCTGTTTTTAACAAGTTTATGAAGGAAATAAGTTAATTAAGCCATGAACTGAGTTTTTGACTTACACTAAAATAGGATTACACTAGAATATGCAACAAACAATAACTATATTAACCAATACAGATTATATAAGAATTTAGGACAAAAGGTGCAAATTCTTACTTGACCTCCAAGACCACTATCAATCTGAAAACCAGGACCAATGAACACCCTACTGTCCCCCATGGGACTCTAAACCATAAACATAATCAACTCTGCAACTTCTTTTATGCTTCCCTCTTCTAATTTTTATATTTTTGAACTTTTCTTTGTATTTTTCCTTTTTTTTTTCTTTTCTGAGCTTTCTTTCTTTTAACTTTTCATAAATTCCACAAACTTAAACTAACAAACTGAGGTAACTTTAGTAACAATTAGAGAGAATAATGAGAAATTTAAAATCATATAAAACTGAAAGTCGAGTACAAGGTTTTCAAGGGAAACTGAGATACTATATTATCTTTTAAAAACACATTACAAGATTAAAACTAAGCTAAGGAAAATTAAGGCATGCCTTCCAGGCTTACAATGAAGGATTTATACTAAAAATAATAATAATAACTTCTTCCCTCCTTTTTCTCTTTCTATGCTCTCTGTTTTGTGTGAGACAGCTTTGGAAAGTCACCAGTGTCTCATGGGAACCAAATCCCACCATTGAATTGGGTTGGGTTCATCTTAACCCTTGATTCAATTTTGGTATTATATGAGGTGTTGGATTGTCAACGTGGAGGAGGGGGAGGTAATGATGAGTGTTTGGGGTTGACTTTGTTATGGAGGTGGAGTAGGGTAGCTAATAGGATAGGAGTGGGGAGACAAAGATGTTGGGTGTTGCAGGTTGATTGGGGGCTGGTTGTTGTTTGGTTATGGCGGCAAAAGGAAGGGGAAGGGGGGGTTGACTTTGTTGTTTGACCCTGCACGTTTTTATTAATAAAACGTGGGTGTGGGTTTTGGGCTAAGGGTGTGTTGGGCCTGGGTATGGGTGTGGACTGGATCAGGGTTGGTTGGATTTCGTTTTGATTTGGATAATAATACAAAGGGTCCATTTGGTTTAGTTTTGTAACAAGGACCAATTATGTAATTGAGCTGAATTTCAAGGACCAATTTTGCCAACCTCCCAAAGATATACAAGGGATGTTTCTTGCCACATATCCGTTTTCCAAGGATCACAAATAAAATTTTCCATTTTAAGAACTCCCAAGGACCACTTTTTGCAAAATTTCAAACTGCAGGGACCAAACTTGTAATTTTCCCAAAGTTTTCACCCAAGGACTAAATTTGGTAATTTTTGACTTTTAAAAACCTTGGGTTGACTTTTCTTTCATAACAAATGCTCAGGGACTAGTTTTGTCAATTTTTTGAAAGTTGGGGGACTGAAACTGCCAATTGTGCAAATTTTGTTCGTTTTTTATTGTTTTTACTCATTTTGCATCTGAAACGTATAAAACACAATCCCTGGGATATTTTCTGTATTTTGATGCATATTTGAGCATTTTTGGATGTTTTGGCAGTTCAAATACGATAAAAATGATGAGTGTTTGAGCACTCATCAAGTCAAATTAACATGGTTGATAGGACATTCATTTTTCTGATAATAAACCTTCTAAATGGTTGAATAATGGTCGTACGAAATGCTTAGAGTAACTTCGGTACCAAGATGACGTGTTCCATTCAATGTCATGCCAATGTAAATTTAATAAAGAACTCACATTTAGAACGTGACCATTCGAGTGTAAGATTGTCCCTATCAAACACCAACAATACTTTTTCTTTAAAATGAGGTGGTTAAAAATACTTGTAATTCAAGCATATCATCTTCACTCTCGATTTTAACCACAACTTTAACTTGTCCGCACATGTCCCACCTGCATAATTATGCAAACAACATAACAAATACGTGTAATGAAAACTATAAGGGGATTGATAAATGTAATATTAAAACATGCGTACGTCCGCGATTAATGACATATTTTAGGCAAATGAAATCCTGTTATCTCTAACCATACTTGATATCTGCAAAAAACCCAATAAAAACTAAATGTTAATTGCTATTGTAATGCATATGTATTTACATGCGCTTGGTGTTTTTTTGATGTGATACCACATATCTATTATATGACATGATAAAAAACTACATTCATTACATTCATATCTGATTGACAACAAAAATGCTACTTCATATAAGCTTAAAAACTTAAAAGAGATTGAAACAAAACCTTGGATATATAAGCTTGGTAACAAAAAACTTACCAGTAGGCCTTAACTTTAGTCATGAAAACCATTATATTGTGGCCTTGAATTCACCATGGCCACTTCGGATATGGCTCAAAACATTCAACAAACCCAACTATATAAAGAAACTCACTTTTTTTTAACAAAAAATAAAAAAAAATGTTTTCCTTACCCCTTGACATCATTTAGCATATGGAGTGACTCATAAGGCTTTTGTCTAGTTGCATCTACTTCTTTTGCACCTAAAGCTAATCCGTGAACAATGTATGAGCTGACCTTGTTTGAAAATCCAAAACGGAATGTTATTGTCACCTGCAATTCACCAAAAAAATCTCAATAAACTTTAATAAGACACAAAACTTCAATCACGCTTTGTGCCATTGTATAATCATTAACCTTGATTAAAGTGGGCCTATCAATCACATTCAAATTTGTGCACCATATACAACCAAAATTGTGCAACATAAATGACCAAGTTTATGAGCATTTAAATTTAAGGGCATTTTTTTTAACTAAAAACATAAACTGAAAAAACATATCAAGCTGATCATTTCTAAATTCTACACCGAAGATGTACAATAAAGATCAAAACTAAACTGAAAACTCACTTAGATGACATATTTTCCTCCCTGATGTAACCAGAAGATGGCTTGCTGAATAAATTATGCAAAGAAAAGAAACTGATATTAGTATGTCACCTATTATTAGAAATGATCAAGGTACATATAAAATATAGCAACGTTAGAATCACGTAATATTTGACAATATCCATCCCCATCTGCATACGACGCTATCTCCTCCCCTTGCCTTATCTTACTCGGAATAAACACATATACATTCTAATCAAATTAAATCAAGCAATTTTCCTCACATTCTACTTTATGAAAAGTTATTAATTCACCTGAACGACTAAAAGTGAATTGTAACCCTAACATTCTCTTTCGACTTCGAACTCTCCAGAGAAATATTTTGTAACTCACTTTTACCATATGAAATCGGTGACGAAATCACATTCTCAGTTAAAGCTTCTTTCGCAGCCACAAGAGTCAAGATGATCCAGACCATGAAAACCGATCTTTTCTTTCAAACCTCTCACTCCACCTGTTCCAAAAAATAGCAAACACTATATATCGCAAACCATATAAAACAACCAACAAAACACATCCTAATTTTTTTAAAGGCAACTTACCAATCTCCTACGCATCTCGGCCTCCGAAACCGCATCTCATAATCGTACCTAACCCCTAAATCAGCAAAACAAAACATCAATTAACTCAATACACGAAAATCACCAAAAACCTAAAAACTCAAAAACTGTATAAAAGTTATACGCTTTCAAACCTGAATCATAGTTCCGCCACTTCGCTTCCTAAAAGTATCTTAATTTAGACACCGTGAAACGCGATTCTACCATTAACTGAAAACTCCAAAATCACTGAAACCTTCGAACAAAGAACATACCTTGGTTGTGGCGGCGAAAGGGGCAGCGGCGGCTGATAAAAGCTAGGGTTTTCTTTTATGTGTGACTCTGTGGGGAGAGAGAGAGAGAGAGAGGAGTGTACAATTTGTATGTAGATAATGTGTAAATTTCTCTCACATTTGACCAACGTTGAAAAACTCAAATTTTTACTTTGACTGTTTTTCCTTTATAAGTAGTGTGTATATATATATATATATATATATATATATATATATATATATATATATATATATATATATATATACACGTGTGTGTGTGTGTGTAATGATAAGGATTTATTTGATACGCTTTTAGGGAGTCATTTAAGCCTTAAATCATGTTTTTATGGTCAAATATTACCATAAATCAATTCTTTTGTCATTTTGGGTACTTGGGACATGAATTTTAGAAAATGGAGCATTTTGGAGCTTTTTGGACGTTTTTATACTCAAGAATGAAAACAACAAAAAAAAAGTCTAGAAAATCAAGATTTTACACCTGATGGCGTTAGGCTTTGGAGCTGACGCCGTCACCTTATGAGAAGAATGGTTGATTTTTAACACGAGATGCCCCAGAAGAAAATATCAAGTTTATACCTGACGGCGTCAGGTACAAAAGTTGCAAGGATGTCAGGTATATATATATATATATATATATATATATATATATATATATATATATATATATATATATATATATATATGTGTGTGTGTGTGTGTGTGTGTGTGTGTGTGTGTGTGTGTGTGTGTGTGTGTGTGTGTGTAATGATAAGGATTTATTTGATACGCTTTTAGGGGTGATTTAAGCCCTAAATCGTGTTTTTATGGTCAAATATTACCTTAAATCATTTCTTTTGTCATTTTAGGTACTTGGGATGTGAATTCTAAATAATTGAGCATTTTAGAGCTTTTCGGACATTTTTATGCTCAAGAATGAAAAAAACAAGAAAAGTCAAGAAAGTCAGGATTTTACGCCTGACGGTGTCAGGCTTTGGAGCTGACGCCGTCACCTTATGAGAAGAATGGTTGATTTTTAACACGAGACGCCCCAGAAGAAAATATCAAGTTTATACCTGACGGCGTCAGGTACAAAAGTTGCAAGGACGTCAGGTTTTAAGCTAAAGAGAAACGGCCCAGATGTATTAACAAGTGACGACGTCAGAAGGTGTCTTGGGCGATACGAAACCCTAGAACACGGCGATCTGACAGCGTCAGGATCTATAACCTGATGTCGTCTGCTTTGTATCTCTATATATAGTTTAGGTTTTCTTATTCACAAAAGAGGTGGAACTTGTGGAACTTTGTAGGTCTGACTTTTACAGCAAAATTAGGGTTTCTAACCCTATTTTCTTCCATGTTTAATTGAAAGATTAGTTCTCCTTTAATCATTCAATATGTCTATGTGTTGTTTGATTAATTTTTTATCTTTTCTTTTCATTAACATGCTAGCTTAGATCTCTTAGTGTTTGCTTAGATCTAATGAAACCTAGTTATTGATTATTTATTGTTTGATTGATTGACTAATGTTAGGCTTAAGAAAACTGGCTAATCTCCAATACGGTAACATGCTTGAACGTCTTAAGAAACGTAATCAGATGTGTACTACGGTTTTATTGATTGTATTTAATGCATGAGTAGTTGTTGATGATTCTATCGTAGGACAATAAACGTGTCATCATATGAAGAGATAAATACTTAGAGAGTTTGGGAAGGACGTACAATCCCCCACGACTGGTATTAAGGAATGCAATCCTTTAATCAAACAATTGTAACAAGCCAATAAATCAGTAAAAGATAACTAGTGAGTAGTGAAATCTAAGTAAACACCATTGTCTCCTATAAGTAATCCACCACATTTATTTTCTTATTATTTTATTTTATTTTGTTTATTAGTAGTTTTTGGGTTAGTTGACTAGCAACTAATTCCGCCCAATCTTCTAAGTACCCGAGATTTTACTACTTTTTATAAAATATAAAAATACAAAAAGAATCATCCCTCACCTTTAGGCCTAGTTGACATAGCTTTCAATCCTAACAACACTATTCCCCTAGAGAACGATCAATCCTCCAGTACTTGCCACTCACTATACTACACCGGTCAGATACACTGCCTAAAGGATTGCAAGTTTTTCAAGCTCCCTTGAAAAGTAAAACTTTTTTGAGTCCGCAATCCCGTATCATGTAACTAACGAACATTTTTGCACACATTTTATTTTCACTTCTATGCATGCAACTCTCTTGATTAGGGGTGTTAAACGGGTAGGGTCCAAGTCGAGTCGAGGCTCAAAATAATATACCCAAACCCGGCCCTATTTGAACTCGGGTTAGTCGGGTTCTGTCAAATCGGGTCAGGTCAAGTCGGGTCGGGTCAAGCCGGGTTCGAGTCTGTGCCATTTTCAATACAATTGTCTTCTTGTTCCCTATAAAATGGAAAGAAACACACTCACACTCTATCAAAGTTTATGCAGAAACAGAATTGAGAGAGAAAATGATTATCATTATTGAAAGTGTTAGTTACAAAATGAAGTGAGAAATGAGTTATATACAAAGGTCTAACTAACCTTTAAACTATTTACACTAATAGTCCTTATAGTTTGAACTATTGTACAAAATGATATTAATAATTCCATAGCCTCCCCTCAAGTTGGAACTTCTTGAAGTCCCAACTTGTCAGACAAAAGTGTATGCTGAGCTGCTCCTAGAGCTTTAGTCATGATGTCAGCCAGTTGTAGATTAGTAGGAATATAAGCAGTTTGTAAGAAACCATCTTGCACTTTGTCTCTTGTAAAATGACAGTCAATGTCAAGGTGCTTAATTCTTTCATGGTAACAGGGATTGGCTGCTATTTTCTGTGCAACTTTGTTGTCACAGAACAGTGTTATTGGTACCTTGACTTGAACATGAAGATCCTTCAGCAGATAAGTCAACCAAACAAGTTCACAAGTAGTTGTGGCCATACTCCTATACTCTGCCTCAGTGGAAGACCTAGACACTGTAGCTTGCTTCTTTGTCTTCCATGAAATTAAAGAATGACCAAGAAATATACAGTTTCCTGTTAAGGACTTTCTAGTCATTAAACAAGAGGCCCAGTCAGCATCTGAAAACCCTGCAACTTTCAAGTTAGATTGTACTGGATAGAAAAGGCCTTTTGAAATTGTTCCTTTCAAATATCTTAGTAAATGTAGGGCTGCTTGCATATGTGGTTCTTTGGGTGAAGACACAAATTGGCTCAGATGTTGAACACTATAAGAGATATCAGGTCTTGTCATGGACAGATAAAGTAATCTTCCTACAAGCCTTCTGTATGACTCTGGATCAGGTATAGGAGACCCTTTATCCAATGATAACTTCAGGTTTTGAGGAAGAGGGAAACTGGTGGGTTTTGCAGCAGTCAATCCAGCATCCTTGAGAAGGTCAAGAACATATTTCCTTTTGTGCAAATGAGTTCCATTGTCTGTCCTGAACAATTCAATTCCCAAGAAGTATCTTGCCAAACCCAAGTCTTTAATTGTGAACTTTTTATCCAAAGCTGACTTAGTGTCTGTAATTTCTTGAGGACAATTTCCAGTAAGCAAAATATCATCAACATACACCAATGCCATTGTATATGATTCTCCTTTTGCTTTAACAAACAAGGAGTAATCATGCTTTGACTGTACATAGCCAAGTGAAACAAGAAACTTTGAAAGCTCTTGGTTCCATTGTCTTGAAGCCTGTTTGAGACCATACAGAGACTTGTTCAATTTACATACTTGACCAGGCAAAGCTTTTGTATACCCCTCAGGTGGCTTCATGTAAATATCTTCTTCTACATAACCATGCAAGAATGCATTATTTACATCTAACTGGTGCAAAGGCCACCCCTTGGCAGTGGCAATGGCAATAAGTACTCTAATGGTAGCAGCCTTTGCCACTGGAGAAAAGGTATGTTTGTAATCCAAGCCTTCCTTTTGATCAAAACCTCTTATAACCAACCTTGTTTTGTATTTGTCTACTGTACCATCAGGAAGAAACTTAATTTTATACACCCACTTTGAAGAAATTGCTTTCTTTCCATCTGGCAACTTAGTCACTTCCCATGTTTCATTAGCATCTAAACATACAACTCTTTATCCATAGCATCTACCCATTTGGGATTTGAAATAGCTTGAGGATAACTTGTTGGTTCCAGACTAGCCAAAACATGTGCCAAAGAAGCTACATATTCTTCTGGATAATCAGCAAAATCTGCATTAGTGAACAAAGGATATACTGGTTGTTTTGACTTTGTTTCCATGGATGCTCTGTGTTTGCCAGTTACAAAATCCTTTAGCCATGCAGGTTGACTAGTAGATCTTGTTGACTTCCTTGCTGGAATTGAGGATTTAGATGGTTGGGTAGGAACAGAAGTAGATGGTTCAGTTGGAGTAGGTATATCAACTTGAGGAGCTTCTTGTGTGTCATTGTTGTCAAAAAGAATAGGATCAGGGGTGTTTGAAATATCATTAGCTACATTGTTCTGCACAGAAGTATCCAAAACCACATCTTCCTCAACTATCTTTGAATCAGGCCAGAATTTACCAGCTGAAGTAGGAACTTGAACTTCCTTTTTAAAAGGAAACATTGTCTCATGAAAAATGACATCTCTGCTACAGAACACTTCCTTTGTTTGAAGATTATACAGCTTATACCCTTTTTGGCCTGGAGGATACCCTAGAAGTACACATCTAATACCCCTGGGTGCAAATTTGTCTTTATGTGGTTTTGTGACAGCAGCATAACATAAGCATCCTATAGTTCTTAAACTATCATAACTAGGAGGAGTGCCATGTAAAATTTCAAATGGTGTCTTCCAGTCCAATATCTTCATTGGCATCTTATTAATAAGAAATGTAGCAGCTAAAACACAATCTCCCCAAAACTTGTCAGGCAAAGCTGCATGAAATTTCAGTGCTCTAGCAGTGTCCAATAAGTGCCTATGCTTCCTTTCTACTACAGCATTTTGTTGTGGTGTATAAACTATTGACTTTTGATGAATTATACCACACTTTCTAAAAAAAGCCAAGCACTCCTTATTAACTATCTCAGTGCCATTGTCTGACATCACAAATTTGGGTTTAGCATCAAAATGGTTACCAATGTATGCAAAGAAACTAGATAAGATAGATAACACTTGGTCTTTAGTATGAACTAAATAAGTCCAAGTGCACCTAGAATGATCATCAACAATAGTGAAGAAATAATGGGCACCATTCAAAGCAGGGAATTTGTAAGGACCCCATAGATCTACATGTAAGAGCTCAAAAGGAGTTGAAGATCTAGTGACACTTTTTGGAAAAGGTAACCTGTGTTGTTTAGCTAACATACAGGTATCACATTTGAATTCCAAAAAAGTTTTTCATGTGTACATTTGTTTACATGAAGCATCTTTGATACAGAAGTGTGACCAAGTCTAGAATGAAACAAATCAACTGTTACATCACTAGAAAGTGTAGTTTTATTAACAAATGAAGACAAAGCAGAATGAATAGGAAAACTGGTAGGTTTAATAGAAAGAGAAGTTGAAGGTCTGCAAATGTAGAGATTATGTGACCCTTCTCCAGAAGCAAGTACTTGACTAGTTGAAGGGTCTTGAAACAAGAACATAGTAAGAAGAAAAATGGCAATGAGACTTTGAGTTTTAAGCAATTTTCCGACTGATAGCAAGTTAACTTGAAAATCAGGTACATAGAACACATTGTGAAGGGTCAAATTGGTGTTGATTTGAATGTTGCCTACTTTGGTAACCAATTTGCTAGTTCCATCAGGCAATTTAATCCTTATTGGACACTTAAGTACTCTAATGGACTTAAACAAATGCAAGTGAGGTGACATGTGATCAGAAGCCCCTGTGTCCACAATCCAGTCAACTCTAATGTCTACTTTCAAGTATCTTGTTAGAGCATTTAAAGACACATGAAAAGACACTTGCAAACAAGGTTTGCAGACATAAAAATAAGTACCTGCATGTGCATTAGAAGTACTAGCAATGTTGCCTTGATCCACACTTTTACCCTTGAACATTCTCATCATTTCCTGACAAACTGCAGCCACCATCCTTTGATCCAATTCACCTTTACCCCCATGCATATCATTTTCACCAACAAAGTCAAATGGAGTATCATGCTGCATATACGACTCAAAGTCAGCATTGACTTGTGCCACCATTCTTCCACCTTTCTTATTCTTTTTACCCTTATACCAATCTGGATAACCCAACCTTTCAAAACATTGTTCAAACAAATGACCATCCTGCTTACAATGAGTACAATACTTCTTGTCACTTCTAACTTCTCTATTATCTCTTCTTGGCCCTGAATTACCCTTATAACCAATGTTAGCAAAGAAAGCAGTAGGATCAGCCACATTATGAGTAACCTGCTTTTGCTTCTTAACTTGTTGTACTATGTAGTAAGCCTTATTGATATTTGGTAGTGGATCCATTGACAGAATTTGATTCCTTACTGATTCAAAATCATCATTAAGCCTCATCAAAAATTGCGTCAATTTAGACCTATTATCAATTTCAAGAAACTTCTCAGTGATTCCACAAGTACACTCCCTCATTTTACCACAAGAACACACTGGAATGCCATTAAGACTCTGCAATTCATCCCAGAACTTTTTCAACTTGGTAAAATAAGAAGCAACAGTCATACTTCCTTGAATCACCTTACTCAATTCCCTTTCAACCTGATAAATCAAAGGCCCATTGCTTTGACCATATCTTTCTTCAAGATCTTTCCAAAGATCACAAGCAGATTGAGAATACAAGGAGTCTGAAAGTTCAGCAATCATTGAATTCAAGATCCAGCATGTAACCATATAATCACATCGAATCCATCTTTGACAATTATTATCAATTACAGGTGGTTTGGGCAAAGATCCATCTATGAACCCTAATTTCAATTTCGCCCCCAAAGCCATCTTAATTGTTCTACTCCAGCCCATGAAATTGCTCCCATTAAAGGGCGTATTAGTCAACATCATACCAGGATGATTAGAACTCGCCAAATACAATGGATCATTAGCATTCATTTCTGGAAGCTAATGATTAGGATTACCCCCATTAACGCCGTGAGGACCATTAGAACCACCATTAAAATCGTTATTTCCAATCGCCATTGTTAAAACCTTAAGTATAACAAGTTTCTTTATGAAATTGTTGAATCAATTTGATCAATTGAACAAATTGATCAATTAGGGTTTTAATTGGGGAAGATGACGATAACAGAAAACGGTTAGAAAGTGGTTAGGATCGAGCGGCCGTGTGCTCTGATACCATATCAAAGTTTATGCGAAAACAGAATTGGGAGAGAAAATGATTATCATTATTGAAAGTGTTAGTTACAAAATGAAGTGAGAAATGAGTTATATATAGAGATCTAACTAACCTTTAAACTATTTACACTAATAGTCCTTATAGTTTGAACTATTGTACAAAATGATATTAATAATTCCATACACTCTAACCCGTTTTTCTCTGATTCATTTTATAAGCTTTGAAAACATGAATTTATCTAAAACTGCTTTCTTAGTCCAAATTAAATTAATCAAATTTTTTGCCATACAGTTTGATTATCCCTCCTAAATACAAATCCTACTACGTAGTACTACATATAAAACGTCTTTTAATTCAAATATGTGTAATGCATGCATATAAATTTAAACTATCTTTCACTATCTGATAGTATAATGTTTTAATTCAAATATGTGTAATGCATGCATATTCAACATTTTAATTTTCATTATAAATGCCTTTAAAAACATTTTAAAACAACGTTAATTGGACTTTTAAAGGAAACATTCAACAACAAAAACTAAAAAAAAAAACTAACTCGGGTTCGTCGGGTTGACCGGAACCCGAATAAGCAAAGTATTTTGAACCCGATACCCGATCCTAGTTCATACTCGGGTTAATTGGGTTGACCCGATTGACCAGAGTTGGATTTTGAACCCGAGTAACCCGACCCGATTATCCTTACTCGGGTCCGGGTCGGGTCGGATTTTTTTTACACTATTCTTGATATATTATACAAGTGTCGGATTATACAGAAACATTTGTACTAACTAGGTTTCTTCTTACAAATAATATTGACTTTTTCAAAGTTTGGCAGGTAATTGATGCTTTATTAAGATAAGCCATCGTTTAATTAATTTGTAGAGAAACTCAAAATACGTACGTCACATGCATAAATCTTTATTGAAACATTGGCATCAATGAGATCGATCAAGCATCTGAAAATAATAACTTAATTGGCAATTTAATACCCTTTTATTTTCAATATTCAAAGTTTTTCATTCACCGATTAACTAAAATAGAAAAGTTAATCTAGAAAGAATTTACATTAGCTTGCTTTGACTATTTTCACATGTTTTCCACACTAAATAGGTCTTCAATATTAAAAAACATCTGGCACGATTCCTTTCTATATTTGAACAACTCATAAGCGCGGCATATTTCCTCCGGTTCTAGCACTGAGGAAGGTCGGCAGGCGGAGGTGGCAGCGTTGATTCCGGCGTATCACCATTGTCGACTAAGAAAACGGTTCCCAAACCCCATGGTAAATGTACATCCAAATGGCAGTGAACATACCACATACCTATAATCATTTTAAATAATCGATCAGTATATAGTCATTAGTCAACAAAAACTATTCTAGATATGGTTAAGAACCGGTCTATTAATGCATGATAATGAGATGTTATATATTTTTTATTCAGAAGGTGATCACAACGACTAATTATTGTTTAATTATTACCTGGATTATCAGCTCGGAATCTGATAACAGCCCAACCACCAACCGGAACACCAAGCGTATTACGTTCTTGTGGATTTACCAGATTGAAATTTTGGCTGTCGGTCGCTGGATTATAGTTGCCAAAGCCTTGAGCCAACACGTAAAAGTTGAATCCATGCAAATGCATGGGATGATTTTCAATACCAATCAAGGCTGTGTTTTGGAACACCACTTGAACCGTAGCATTAAACTTAACTCTCTTCACATTTGTTACCTTCGGTGCAAACAAAAGATCCTGATTGAAACTGTTGCTGACGTTTACGTAATCAAAAACCAAAGGTGGTGTATCCGGGAAATCAGTTGTGTAAACACCACTAATATTTCTAAAAACGGCTTCCAGAAGAGATACTTGAGATGGTAAAACAAATGAACGATTGTTCATGCTTGCTGAAAATCTCTGAAAGAATATACCTGAACAGTTTGTGGTGGAATTACAAGGTGATAATCCGAGACCAATGGTTATAAACATGTTTTCATCCACTGTTTGTGGAACTGGTGACCAGAACCGGCTAGTCACGAGAGAGGTTAAGTTGCTTGAAAATGCAAAAGCTGTGGGTGTGTCAGTAAAATTAGGTATAATTGGAAGAACTGGTGGTGCTGTTTGTGTAGCGTTTTGGTAAGCAATGATTCCAGTAGTCGTGTTTTGATTGGAATTAGGTACAAGCGCAGATTCATATGGACTAGCCGTCATGTAATATAGTCCTGGAGATTGGTTTGCAGTTAACAAGACATCGTGTGTTTGACCCGGACCAAGGACGAGAACATCAGTCTGGAATGG
>JARVZY010007373.1:0-23481 GCA_030686995.1 Artemisia argyi | reverse complement strand
ACATTGTGATTTGTGCAATGGTCTCTGGAATTATTCCACCACCTCATCAATATAATTTCATATGATATCAAAAACCCATCACAATCTATCGATTTCCAAACAAGAAATATGAGATTTCTAAAGGACAAACTAATCCATCATCGACAAAAGCTGAAGTTCAGCTCTACATTCATCAAAGTTTTCTTATGAAACCTTCATTATTAAAAGTTCGTGATCCTGGCCAAGTATGTTCTATTTTAGAACTACTTAAAACTTCCTTTCCACACGTATCTACCCGTACTATCTTCTATGCAATGGAATGTGAAAACATACGTTACAAGTCTTGTATGGATGGGACTTGCAACTTAAGGGTTTGACATCACCTTTGTTTAGTGGACAGTTTCCCGAAAGCAACGGACATATCACAAGTATACCTAATTTAGGTATTTGAAAATTTTATCGAACCTCGGCTAAATATAGACTAGTCACCTATATTTAACCTAGGGACAGTGGAATATAGTCTGACTAACTATATTCGACTTAAAATTTTCAAATACTGAGAATTGTTGTACTAGGGTTATGTTTAGGTTGATTTCCTACATGAACTCAATAAACCACCAGAATTCATTAAAACGATCTAGAGACACGATAGTGTCTTACCACTCAGCGAAATCTTAACACCTTATTTGTACTACCTAATTTCATTCTTGAAAGTTTTCATTTATGAGATAATCCGAACTACTATCTTGGGATAGTTATCAATTCTTCTCTTCATCCCGTAGAAGTACTATCCTGTTTAGTTCCTAAGGATACCATTCCATCATAAACCTTTAAAATCTCTTAAGATTTTTAAAGCAAACTCAACATCTATGCCTAAGAATATTAATGTTAAGCATACACTACACACTTCTGTTCATCAATATATCACATCACTATCTTCACAACCATTACAACCACAAGCTCATTAACAGATCTTGATGCACTTTTAAAGCTAAAATCATCCTTAGTTACACCACAAGTAAGCCTCATCCTACACCATACACTGAAACGACAAATCAAACTACATCACCGGTAATCCCAGACTCTAGTCCTCATAAGTAACCACACATCTTCATCGACACAACTCCAACATATAACACACATAGAACTTCGGGACGAAGTTCCCCGTAAGGGGTAGAGACTGTAACAATTCGCAATTTCAGATTAACTTTTATTCCCGGAAAATTTCACTATTCACTTTTTACTATTCACTTTTTACTATTCACTTTTCACTATTCATCTCAGAAATTTTTATTTCATATTCTCGTAAGTTAAACTATTTTAACGATAATCCGAGAGTTTGACGCTCGTCGGATCATTTCTGCAAAAATCACAAAGCCGTGTCCGAGATTTACTTTTAGGTTTAAACGTCCTTTCAGCATCCCGATATATCCATAAAACATTATAAACAATAGAAATATGATTTTCTATCATTTTATGACAATTCCAAAAGTTTTGGAATTTTACGTTTTCCAGTTCAGCGTTTTACGCGAATTACGCGTTTTAGACCCGTGTTTCCAGTTTTTAACAGGGTTTTAGCACCCCAATGGAACCTACCACTCATTTTATATTTTATTATGGAGTATTTTGATAAGTTTAACCATTCTTCCAAGTTTCGTATTTTTACGATACCCGGTTTTACGTTTTGAGGCTTAATCATTTACGATTGGCATTTTCCGGAGTCAAAACTAACCAAGTATCTTGGATAATATCCTCAAAAGTCCACACTTGCTCCCCAAGCTTGACAAAACCGCCACTAGGGGGGGGGGTTTCACATTTATGGCTTGATCTTGACCATTGATCCTTAGATCATTACAAGTGTTGAACTTGGTGCCCAAGTTTAGGTAATTTCCTAGTTGTTTCCTAACCTCCTCATTGACATATAAATACTCCCCTCCTCCTTGCTTTGTACGCCCCACAACACACACAAACACCATTCCATTTGCTAATTCTCTTCCAAGTTTCATGCAAGATTCAAGTGCAAGTTCAAGGTTGAAACCCTAGTTTCTTTTAGATAATCAAAACACTTCCATAACCTCATATACTTGGTGATTTCTCTTGAGTTTAAATCCACTCAATTCACCTCAACCTTCATCATCCATCTTTCAAGATTACAAGGGTAGAAAGATTGCATGAAGTGAAGTGGGTTGAAGCAAGTCTATCAAAGTCCTATCCTTACATGTTAACTTCCTTTCATCTTTGAAAGCCAAAAGTTGTAAGCCAAAACCTAACTTGCTTCTTGTTAAATAATCATGTTCATGTTATTTACATATTATTCTTGCTATATTATGTCTTGTAGTTATGTACATGATGTATAAAAGTGAGCAAAACAAGTTATTGTTATTGATTGTTAAAACAAGTTATTAAAACAAGTAAACTAGTGATTTTCTTGGAAAGACCTGATCAAAATGGTAAAAATATGATATTGGATCATTACATATTGTAGTAGAGGACCTAACAAGGAAAACATAGCAATTTGAATCACCCAAAACGAGTACACGAGTCAAAAGTTATGACCATTTGAAGTTAGCGAAACCAAAATGGCAAAACTGCCTAAATAGCATTCTGATCAAATTTTGATTTTGAAAGTCCCACTTCTGTTCCGATTCATCAAAAAGTTAAAACACGAAAGTTGTCCGGAACGACGTTTTCGTTCAGGAACAAAGAAGCTCGAGCCCTGAAAACGCTTTCCGAGTGATAAAATTCTTCAAATTCTAAACAGCCCATTTTTAGACCAAAGTCACTATATTATGGTTATACTTTAAAAGGAACAAGAGGTCTTATGACCTATAATCAAGACCACAACCATGGCTAGAGCCAAGGTTGAGTCTCATGACCTTGGAACAAGGACCAAAGGTCATGGCTAGGCCATGACGAAATGACCATGTAAGATTACTTAGGCGTAAACATGAAACAAGGAATTAGGCGATAACTTGAACAAGCAATTTGGATCTACTTCACTTAAAAAGGAACCATGAGATATTACAAAGAGAAAATAGTCATACAAGACTTATGAAACTACCCCTAATAACAATCTTCATGTACTAATAAACTTTCCTAAGTTTATTCAAATATCGGACTTGTAACTTTTTGGATCGAAACTTATATCTATATATTTTATCAACTACTACGATAGTAGGGAGCCTCATGTGAGGAGTTCATTATGTAAGCCGTCGAGATGAGTTGTGGATTTACGAATTAAAGTGTCCTGGCTCCTCGAACGCTTACTAACGTGACTTCTGAATTATGTCGGCCCGAACGGTAGTAAACGATATATAAAACATACATGTTTCATGAATCTTTTCTTTCAAAGACTTACAATATACATCATACCACATCATGGACTTAATTGCAAGATATATATAGGCACATCTTCACATTCTTTACTCCGATCCTAAGTCGCGACATTCTATTATAGGTTGCTCGTAGAAACCTTCGCGATTCGACCATCACATTCACTACTCACTACATAACTTAAGGTGAGTTCGTAGCCCCACTTTCTATTGTTTAACTATTTTACAAACCCATGGGGGGAATACATGCTATTATTTTTCTACTCGAACACAATGCTTTCTACTGTATGCTATCCGACTATGTTTTATTGTCACTAAGTAACGATTGCCATGTTCGGAGTCCCTATATCATGAACCATTAGTCACTACCTATAGTGAGCGCGAATATTGTGAATAGATCTATTGGGATTGACGGATTCCATTTGTGTTGAACAACGATGAGTTCACACAAATGCACTATATTTGAGATTTAGCGGTATAATGGCAAAAGTACCTTGATAGGGCTTCTATAATGCCAATTTTGTTGGTTCGATGTTAATGTTTTGGTTGCATGAGCTTAGTGAAATAAATAACGATTTTGTTTTCTAACTATGAGTGTGAGTCTATAGCTCACACTACGACATATTGTGTTCAAACGATTTAACTAAACTCTACGAATTCCACTCAACCTTTGTGTTGACCTCTCAAGCATGTATTTCAGGTTCATGACGATCAAGGATGGCACGGAAGGACACGGATACTCAAGAGGGCTATAAATTTTATTATCATTCAAAACTCATTTAATTTGTAAACATGGAACCATCTGGGACCTCATTTTGTAATCTCTGATATTTATACAATTTGAATGATAAATCTTTTAAAACGACTCAATTGGAGTTCGTTTTCTATTATTGTGACTATTGTGCCGTCAAGTAACACCCAGTTCGAATTCCGCTGCATCCATGAATTGGGGGTGTTACAAATGAAAAGGTGTTTCCTTTGCAAATCCATCACAATGGTGAATTCACCTCAAAACCAGGAAGAAGATATCTCTTTGGAGATACAGATTGGTTTGACGGAATTCACTCTGACGTTTTCTCCATGGAATTATTGGGCGAAATGTTAGAGGATTTAGGTTACTCAGATAGTACCCTTATGTTTACTCACTTTAGGATACCTGGGGAGTCACTGGATGATGGTTTGCTACCACTAAAGTCTGACGAAGATGTGAAGACACTTCTGGAGTATGTTCCTATATTTACACAATTGGATTTGTATATTGAAACCAGTGTTTCACTTGTTGAGTGTGAGATGATGGATCGAATGATGACTAAGGGCAAACGTATGGTGATAGAAGAAATAGTGGATGATGATATGAATGAGGCTGCTGGAAAGGGTGTTGATGGTGAGACTGGAAACAGTGGGAAATTACTATTGTTAGAGTGGCATAAAGAGTGGCATAAGACAAGACAACCTGAGAAGGCTGGACTTGTTTTTGATACTGATTCTGACAGTGACTTCCCACCAACATTTTGTGCCCAAAAAATGATTGCAGGTCATACAAAAAGGATGAGTGATGAGTTTCAATTCAGAAGGTTATTGGGAGAGATTGACCAAGACTTGACTGTGGAGGATTCAAGTGAGGAGTCTACAGGTTTGCTCGATTTTTATGATCTCGATTTTGATGATGCGTATTATGCTGACGCAAGTGATGAAAAGGTTGAACAAGAATGGCATGGTGATCCATACCATTTAGTTGATGTACCTGAACCTGAAGAGTTGCATGCGATTGAAGAGCCTCAAGAGCCTCAAGAGATTAGTGACATGTTTGCTGAAATAGATCAAGCATTGGATGAACTTGATGACGTTGTTGCAGCTGGAGAAGGAACAGAGGTGTATGCTCTTTATGTTGAACCAATTAGTTTCAGTTTGCTTCCACTTGTAGATGTTGATGGTGTTGATGGTGATGATGGTGAACAAAGAGTTCGTGATGAGGATGTGATTCTAGATGAGCAGTGTGATGAAGTAGTTGGAGATCGTGAACAAAGAGTTTGTGATGTGGCTGTGATACCAGATGATCAGTGTGCTGTAGTAGTTGGAAATGGTGAACAAAGAGTTTCTGATGTGGATGTGATACCAGATGGAAAAAATGGAGTTGGTCAAGATGGAGTGACCACAGAGGACAAGTTTGAAGACCAAGGAAGATCAATCAAGAGGCGAAGACTGATGGCTGACAAAAAACCCAAGGTTGATGCTGACAAGAAACCCAAGGACGATGCTGACAAGAATCCCAAGGATGATGCTAAATAATGGTTATGCTTTTATGTTTAGGTCAATAAATTGTTGTGATTCTGCTATGGTCTTTTAGTAGATCATTTATAACAATGTTTACTTTATTAATGTTTATGTATCGGTTATGTAATCTTAACTAGGTTCAATGGTTGCATAACATGTTATCAAATCTAATGGAAGCAAAAAAAACTAGGCATTTTTGAGATGTGTATGTTGGTAACCCAAACGTTTATCATTTATTACCCAAAACACGCCTAAAACACATTTTCACATGTACTTACCACGCCTATTTATAGCCTATACCCCGAGTAACTTCCTCATTCATCCAGTAAACAAACACAGTAAAACTTTTTTGAATCAAATTTGCAAAAGAATGTCTCAATTTGTCCTTCTTGAGGAACTTGCTAGGGTTGCTAACTCAACCGAGTTACCATACCAGATGACGGTCTTTTTTGCTAGGGAGACGGAGCGTGATATCAAGTATGCCAAAGATCTGTTTGTGGCATATCAAGAGTTGCTTGATATTGTCGTTCAAAGGAACAAGATGATGGCTGAAATGGAACTTGTGCGTCCCTCGGTGCAGATGTTCAAATGCTTGGAGTTCTTGAAGAAGCTTCAAAAGTCAGATGTTATCGAGCTTTTGGAGTTGAAGAAGAAGATGGCAGAAGCGAAGCTCAAGCTCTTCAACAAGCACGCATTTGTCAATGGACTTTAGAGTTTCTTTCATGGTCATCTATATTTTTGAATGATCCTTTAATGTTTCCCTCTTTTTTTATCAATGTTATGTTTGAACTTTAATGAATTTTAATGATATATTATGTTTTGTTATGTTTCTGTTATCAATTTGAATGAATGTTAATGTCATGTTATGTGTTTGTTGTGTTGATTTATTATGTTTTGCTTGTCAACCATTGGGTATTTTTGCAAAAGTCAACCATAATGTTATTTGCAAAAGTCAAACTTGATTGCCAATTTGGGTAATTTTGGGTATTTTTGTGCCTGCGCATTACCTTGAATGTGGTTACACGAATAATCAATGGTTACACGGATAGTCAATTAGATCCATTTTGGGCAATTCTGGGTCTTTTGGTGCATGCACAATCATGTGCAAAAGTCAAACATGATTGTCAAAATGGGCAAGTCTGGGTGTAAATATAACTACTACGAATTACCATTCATTTACCATTTACAAGCATACCATTTACCATCAAAAGATCTGGGTACATACACCACTAAAACTAACAAACCAACAAACAAACTACACTAATTGCCAAAAAAATGGCCAGACACCTTCATCAAAAGAAACATCCTCCAACAACGACGACACAAACCCATTCTCATCACCGGCATCCACATGTAGAGGCGGTGGCAGGCCCTGGGTAGGCGACAGCAGGCTCTGGGGAGGCGACATCACACTTTGGTAGTCCTGGTACTCCGGCTGATCAAACGTGGTAACATAAGCCGAGGTGATGGTGGGGTTCATGGGGTTTTTCCTTTTTCTGTTTTTCCGGCTTCCACCTCCAACAGGGATGTCCCGAAGTACGCCGCCATGGGTCCAATGTCTGCGGCAGCTACGGCAAAAGTGACGCGGCTGCGATGTGTTGTAGTTGTTGTAGTAGCAGAACTTTGTATCTTCTGAATGACAACGTGGACATTGGAGTTGTTGTGGGGGATGTGTCAGAGTTGTTGTAGTCACAAACGTTGAAGTTTGTTGGTGTATGTTGGTGCTGGTGGTGGTCGTTGTCGTTATGGTGGTGGTTATTATGGTTGTGTTTTCTGACATTTGAGTTGATTGCATTCTTGTTGTGATTCTGCTATGGTCAATGCGAGTCGTGGTGGAGAAGATATGGGTTGTAGGGGGTTTATGGGGGTAGATGTTTGAAAATAACTTTGCAAATTTAGCCATTGAGGTCTAATCACATTGATACCAAGCACAGAGGTGATTATGGCGGCAAATTTAATAAGTATGAACAGTGAAATGACGATACTACCCTCAAATACGTGGCACTTAACGATGGAATTAACGAAAAATGGCTCTCAGTGGCGATTTTGCGAAAATGTGGAACGTTAGTGTCTTTTTTGCGCTACTTTTTGTCTAGGTCTCATTTTTGCAATTTCGTGAAATGTAAGGACCATTTTTTCAATTTACCATTAAATATATGTAGCATTTTGATATTTAAATTATGTATATATATAAATTATCCTCACGAAAAAAGCCCTTAAAATGGTTTGATTTGACATTTTGATTTTTGTCCTATTGGAAATGTGAGTCTTTTGACTGTGGACCGTAATAGACGGGACTTGTTCAAGACTAGGGGCACGTTTGGTAGGGTGAAATTCAGATAAATGAAATGAAGCTCAGAAATGTAATTCACAGAAATGAATTCCAGGGAAATTGAATAATAACACCAGAGAATTGACTCAAGAAATCAGTATTATTATTATTATTATTATTATTATTATTATTATTATTATTATTATTATTTCATTATTATTATTTTTTTATTATTATTATATTAATATATTATTATTATTATTTTATTATTATTATTTATTATTTAATATTATTATTATTATTTCATTATTATTATTATTATTATTATTATTATTATTTATTATTTATTATTATTATATTATTATTATTATTTCATTTTTATTATTATTATTATTATTATTATTATTATTATATTATTTCATTATTTCATTATTATTATTATTATTATTATTATTATTATACAATGCTAGGATTTGATTTCCACTCCAAATGTAAGGAAAATGAACTCTTTGAATTTGCATGTAAACTTAACTCCCTAGAATTTGAAATCTTCACTTTTTTTATTTCTTTAGGTACCAAACAAATGAAATGAACTCATTTCCATTTCCTTGAGATCATTTCACCCTACCAAACATGCCCTAGAAGTAAAGTAAAGGTGCTTTTGGTTTGTTGCAACTTGCAAGGATTCGAGTTACATTTGGTATAAATTTGAAAGATAAGTAAGACAGAAAAATTCTGTTTATGAATAACATTGTTAATTTTATTAGTAAAATTATTATACAAAAATAAATATATGTTTATATGCATGAGAGAAAAATAAATAAAAAGTAAAAAGAATGTGTGTAAGAAAATGTAAACACCGAAACACACCATATTTCCTATTTTTTGGTTTTAGCAAGCCCTTTAGACTATTTGAATTCCAAACCTCTATCAAATGAGCACATATAAGTTTGTACTTTGGGTTTTTGGTATTGTTATTATAATCCCATTATTAAGTCCCAGATGAGCAAGGATTACCCCATTATTCGTGTAAAGTGTTAATAATAAATAGTGTTGTATGGTTTATTGAGTGAAGAGATTATGGGTGTATTTATTAAAAGTAGCAGTGATCAATAGCTTCAATTAGCCGTGAGCTAGGGGTAGCTCGCCACTCACTGCTTAAAGAAGTATTGAAAAAATAAGCATTTTTAAAAAATAGCAAAGCTCATCGCTCATTTAACAAACGACTACTAAAAATCAAAATCCTTATTGCTTATCGCTTCAAAAAGCCACACACCGTGCAAAACATACCTTATAAAGAGCACATTGCGTCATAGGCTTGTTATAATCATATGGTATTATAAATGGCATCTTTGTAGGGTTTCTGCCATATAAGTAACTTGCTATCATTTTTTTTTATGGGTTTTGCTAAAATGTGCTCATTTGGCACGTATTAACGTGTTTATAAAAAGTGTGTTCCGGTTTATTTAAGAGAAAATTATATTTAAATATAATAATTTTACTTTATTTAATATGTATTTAATGCATTTAAATAAATTTAAAAAGTTTGTGTTTATTAATTACACGTTAACTTGTGTCTAGTAGGCACTTTTTAGTAGTAAAAGATTATACATATTATTAAACCCTATGCAATACGACGCCGTTTTGCCTTACAGGTTTCCCGCCAAAAATTGTGCCGGCCCAGCCCAAAAAAGTTAGCCTGTTTCGTTTGTTTTGATATCTGGCCTGTTTCGTTTGTTTTGATATCTGGTAAAAAAAAAAAAAAAAAAAAAAAAAAAAAAAAAAAAAAAAAAACAAATACAAAAAAGATTGAGGATAAGTATAGCGACACACACACATGAAGCTAGAACCATCCAGATCTTCTTATGAAACCTCCATCGTCCTTTTTTCTTACAGGTTCCCACACACACACGCATGAAGCCCGATGATGAAGAAGATGATCGGAGATGAGGTTTGTATATATCTTTTCACGGCTTGATTTACTTTTCCAATTTTCTTTTTATGATTTTTAGTTTTATTCTTTGATGACATACAGGAGGTTGTGGATTTTATTACGGAGAAGAAGCATATTCTTGGTTTTGCCCAAATCGATTATGTAAGTTTAGACTATTTTTTTTATCGTTTTTGTCATTTTTTTTAGCAATTTAATGATGGTTCAGTTTTGGATTGTTGAATCCATGGTTTAATCTTCTTTGAGAGGTGTGAATTCCGTATTTTGAGTTTCGTATTTTGATAGGAAATAGTGGCTGCTCTGATTATTGGCTAAAGGAGACGCTGGGTTTTGTTGTTGATGTAATCACGAAGGTATTTTAATCATCAGGTGGGTTTTTATTTACCTAATAATTTATGTCCTTAATATCCAGATTTATGTAAACAAAAATTAGGGGTTTTGGTTTTTATGTTTTCATAAAATATGCGTGATAACAAATTAGGATGCTTAATTGACCTTATGCTTATTCATAAAATATGCGTGATGGAGATCGGTAACTGTGTATTGTTATGAAGAAGATGGTTATTTGGATTTCGATACCGAATTAATGATACACCTTATTATTTTGATATCACATAGTCATGGTAAAACCGTAATGCCAGACACCCCCTTTCTTTATTCTAGGCTTTCTTTATTGTTTATTATTTATTTGAGACTTTTAACCTTTGCCATTTTCGCGTTATTTTCTCAGTCATTAGCTTTTTTTTCATAAGTAATGTTTAACATTTTAAGAGTTATCTTGCTGATAAGCATTTACTTGGATGGTAGAAAGTAAGGATAGCTGCAGCTATTGCCAAAGGTGCTATGATTATTTGCATTCGAACTGATTATTTTTGGTGTTTTGACTGTTCTAATGTCAAGTGACAAAGTTTTAACTTTGAAGATTGCGCAACCTTAAGTGCTTATAACCTTAAATGCCCTTTTATTCTACCAGTTATATAATTATTTGTCTAAAGTAATTGCTTTAATCAAATTAGTGTAGCACTTATCTAGGAGTTTACAGTAATGGACAAGTAAGTGGCGTTGGGTCAACTCAACCTGAACCGCCCTGTTTTTGCTGAAGGGCAACCTGCCTATTTGTTGTAGATACTCTACGTTCCCTATTTCAATTGTGCCATCATGATTGCTTCTATTTCTCCCATTTGTACAATTATGTGGATTATATTAACATCATACAATATCTTGACGAAGCAGGTTAATGCTTATTGGAGAGTCAAAAGCAAAGACATGTATTTGTGCAACAAGGTAATCGACCTGTAGAAGGATTTCCTATCTTTTGATATTTATCATCTGGAAAAAGTACACATTATATAATCCCTTTATTATATTATGTGGACAATGCTTAACATGTTTGACATATAGTAGCCTGCTATAGGTTAGTCTACCAATCAGTTCTTACGTTGTTCGATTGCTGCAGACACAATACAGTTCGTGCTTTTAGTTATAATTAACATTTTTGAACTACGCCTGCTATAGGTATTAACAAAGAGTCAAATAAGAGTACCATTTATTCGCGTGACAATAATAGCCTCAAATACAAAGACGGATGGACTAATTAAAATTCACATGCATACACACAGTGACACAGGTACTGTATTACAAATTTTTCTAGAGAAAAAAAGAATTAGTTGAATATTTGTTTATCCACACCACAAGAATTTGATAGACACAAACGATGGCCCATGTGAAATGAATAATATAGATTATAAATAATATGTCCTTTTAAATGCTATTCAAACTGTTCAAGTAGAAGTGACAACCATAGATTCATTGCTATACCTGTGCCATTATCAGGTAGGTCATGTTCTTCGTCACCAATACATGGAGGTACAGGTGAACAGTTGAATCAACAACTAACTATCCCACAACCTTTAAAAACCAATTGTCCATCAATGTCAGTGCAGCTTGCCTTCAGAAATGTATGGCCCATGTGAAATGAATACTTATTAAATCTGTTGCCTTATTGTTGCCACAGGCACAGCTGACTCATTCCGAAAGCTTAAGACCACCTGATGCAGACCCTATAGTGACTCAGCGGGGAACACCTATGCGCGCAGACGCTGTTCACGGATGAGTGGCAATGGATGTACCCTCAGGTTAGTACGACAGTCAGTCATTATGTATGTTACCATTCGTTAGTATCCCTGTTCACTTACCCATTGTATAACACCAAACAGTCAAGAGACCATATGCTAATTCATTTATAACATTGTAGATATAGGTTTGTCGGGAACACGTGACATGCCTCCAGTAACAAAAGGCATGCAGCCAAGAAGAGGGCGGCAACCAGGACCTCGACAAACAAGTACTGCACTTTCAAAGAGGATACAGTCCGTCCGTGCAGGTTAGTCACAGGCAACAAGAGGATACCGTCTGGATTTTTTTTCTTTTACAAAAAAGGCGAACGATTTGTATATCAACTAATGCGTCAACATGTTCTGCTCACTATATTTGCCATTCGTCTGATCATTTCGGTGATCCCGGTATGTATAAGTAGCTTCGTTGTCGGTACTAACCAAAAAATCTGAGAATAAAATAATACGCATCTATTTATTTCATATTCAGTTTTGTCCATCGAACTACTATAACTTGGTAAATTATAGTATTTTTTGAAAATTTGAGCAAAAATAAAAGTGCCTTAGATAAATCCAACCTGCAGGGATGACGCGAGAAGTCGACCCCACGCACAATTCCTCTCCCTGCAGGCTGAAGCTGTTAAATTCAGGTATTATCAGCATGCTCTATTACAATGGACGTAAGTTTAATCTAGGAAAAAAGAAACCTGTTTATAAGAAGTGGCAGATGATGATTCTTGCACCTGGGATTTCAGTGACTAATGATAAGAAGTGGCAGATCACCCTTCACGAGGTTGTAGATGGCCATAATCTTAAGGTAGTCAAGGAGTTGGCTGTATTACAGGTTACATAATATAATGATCAAGTTATGCATTTTTTTTTAATACAATACGTTTATATATGTGTTTATCAGGTAGTGCATGATTGCGTTGGAGCTGCCATATGAATGAAGGATTTGTTTTATGTAATCATCAAAAGAAAAGGTTTGATTGGCTGCCGTGTTGGTCGGTGCAATTTCATGTCAAGCAGTTAAATGAAAGGGGTCAATTTCAATTTGTGCCATAGAATAAATCCGTTGCATAGAGGATATTTATGGTTTTTGTAATATGGTGATTACTGTTAGTGGCAAAGGTACTGTTAGCATTTTCATTTTGAAGACTGATATCGGCTGGATTTAGTAATGCTGCATTTTTAAAACCATAATCAGTGTTTGGTATTGCTGCTCTTTTAGTATGTTTTAGTATCATGGCTGGTAGAAAAAGGGGAAAAAAAAAAACAGGCCCGCCCGCAACGCGGCGGCCCATCGCCATTCTAGTTTCATTAATGAAATGTGCGTTTTAAAAATTTATAGGATCCTACAGAGCCTATAACTTGTTACATATCGTTTTTTAATATTATTTATAACAAAAGATACATAGACTCCTTCAATACAAAATGAAATAAATTCTAGTGAAGTGGTTGGAGGCGGGGACAAGACAAGATTTAGGGGCAAAAGTCCTATCCATGATTAATTAATTATGCTAGGGTCCATTATTTTTTTTATTTTTTATTTATTTATTTATTTATTTTATGGAGACGAGAAACTGCAACTTATTATACATCTATACATTTTAGATTTTGGTCCCAAAATTATCTTCTAAAACAAGTAGTTTTAAATATAACTTCTTAGAAGATTTTCTATTATTTTATTTTTTTTCCACCAAACTCAATAATTCACATAATAAATATAGATTTTTTTTTTTTTTTTTGGAAACAACATAATAATTAATAAATACAGACTTCCTCAATGAAAATGCAACTTTTGGATAGAGGTATACTTCAAAATATTTTAGTAACCTGTTAGGTATATGCATTAAATATCTTTAATTATTGGCAACCAAGAATGCAGTTGCAACCGGGGTATATAGTACGTGTAGATTTATTAAAAAAAAAAAAAAAAAAAAAAAAAAAAAAAGGCCACCTAAGTATGATTGCTAATCCTATCATTGTTGATTATTCATATTTAGAACCCTTCGACTAGTTTTGACACGCATCAAAGGATTTATATTATGATCCGAATGTGTTTTGAAATGTTACTCGGCGTTTCACCCTTCGATAATCTAACATAAACTTACGTTTTCACGTACGCACAAGTCGCGTTTTCCTTTTTTTAAAAGTTTCGCAAAGGACACAACCTTATGTCTCGTCTAACTCGTGTTCTAAGTCAAGATGATGTTTACAACATCGTTTTAGATATTACACATGACTTACATAGATTGATAGACAATTGTTATCCTTTTTAATTCGATGTCTTCAGAAATAAAATTAGTTGAAGCTTGATGATGATAGTATGCATTGCATTCTCTTTTATTAGGCTAGTTGTTTTTTAGGGTGATGGACAACCATCACCACCAATCACGCGCCATTCCCATTACCATCACCACCACCACCACTAATCAGGCGCGGTCCATGTTTTATATATATATATATATATATATATATATATATATATATATATATATATATATATATATATATATATATATATGAGGTATGTTTATATAAAGTGATATATTTTTATATGTTTAGTTCGATGGTGGCCGTTACACATGTTTGGTGATGGATTTGATAATGTGTTGAATATCAATGTGAGAAAAACTAAAATAATAAGAATGAGAAGAATTTTTAACCACACATTTTAAATAAGTAGGAACATTTTAAGAAGAGATGCATCTACTTTTGTAAGTGTATCTGAAATGTGTAGTTGTGATTTCTTTTCACCATTTTCATTTTAATTTTTATTCTTATTTGATCCTAACTCTATGACACTTACATAAAAATAATGGATTTGATGAACATAACACTTAACTTATCGATATAATTTATCAATACAAGAATAGACAACCTTAAATATTGGAATAGGTAAACCGTAAACGAGTACCGTGATTTCAGGAAAGCATCCAAAAAAGAAAATTATAGTGTTGTGACTTGTGATTCAACTACTATAAAATAAAATTAGGTAGCATATGAAAAGATACAGGTAAAGAGAAATATTACATATAAAAAATAATAATAATAAAAAATAAATAAAAAATCACAACACATACATATGTCAAGTAAATTTTGAATAGTGAAAATGAAAAAAGAGAACATATAATACAATTTAATTGGTGTGCCACACTTCCTACATGTATGTATGAAACATTTTTTGTGAACATTATGTGAATGTATTTTAGGGTGTCAAAAATACCCGAATTCAACTAATCCGACGTTACCTGAACCCGAATAAGCATGCAAGTTGAAAAACATTACTCATGTTGAAAAACATAACCCGAGTAAACCGAACTCAGGTTTCGGGTGAGAGTTTTATTCTTATTTGAGTTTCAGTTAACCCGAATAACCCGCATAAAAGAATTTTAAATTTTTTTCATATCTTTCCTTGGTTTTTAATAAAAGTTTACCCACTTAATTGTATTTTTATATTACATGTGGCTTATTCGTTTAACTGTACCTGGATTACCCATAACCCGAATAACCTGCATCTTATTAAGGTCAAATACAAGTAACGTTTTTATTCCTTAAAACCCGATTACCCGACCAGAATAAGCTTCGGTTAACCGTATATGAATTACCCGAACTGGAATAACCCGTAGCCCGAATAACCCGCATCTTATTAAGTTCAAATACAAGTAATGTTTTTATTCCTCAAAACCTGATTACTAGACCCGAAAAAGCTTATTCAGGTCGTGTTTGCCCAAATAACAGCCCCAATTGCAAGCATACAATAGGAGTTAATATAGTAAAGTATCTAATAAGATAACTTGTACTATAATATATAAGATGATTTACTACATTAAATTTGAACCCTTCTTTTATTTAGGTTAAACGAAAAATATTTTAAAAAACTGCAATGCTAATTGTTTGTCATCAAACAAATCTTTTGTTATAAACGCTAAATATTTAATCTTAAATGCTAAAAGACGCTCTATATGAAATAGTGTTTCGAAAATCAGATCAAACCAGTTGAACATGAAAAACCAGAAAATAGTTATTTCAAGGGATAACTTGGCTACATTTTTTTTTATTAATTAGCTACAATACTTTACATAATTACATTAAAAATGACTCACTGATCCATTAAAAGACTCAGGGAGCCACAAAAAAACAGAGTATAAACGGAGAGAAGAGAAATGAAGAGATGAAAAAAGAGAGAAAAGGAGAGGAGTGAAATTTTTTTTGATTTTTAATCTTGTGTTCCCGAGTTGGAAAGAAAAGAAAAGAGATGTTAGCAAAAAAGGCTTTAAAATCACCTTCTCTCCAAATCATCCCAATTTGGGAAAAAGATTAGGAGAGAAGTTTTAGCATAATTTCCTCATCTCTTCTTTTCTGAAAAAACTCGGGAATGTAATCTTTTCTGAGTTTCCTCTTCACTTCTTTTCTTTTCTCTCCAAATAAAAACTTGGGAACAGAGTGTTAGAGACCCATAAATTTTAACACAAATTGTAAAAATTTGACTACAATACAATTATAGCTAATATATTTTCTGATTTAGATGTGCGGTTTGATTTTAAAACCTATGATAAAACACAATTGCATATACAGGAAATTAGTTGACCACTGTGGCGACAAATATTCTACCGAACCGTGTAACCGGATTATTTTATTGGGTTTTTCTAACATGTGCCCTAGGGCACATGTTAAGCACAATAAAAAGTACATAAAAGTACTCATGGACCCACGCAAAAGTACAGACAAGTGTATTTTTGTATGTCATTTTTCGTGGGTCTCATAGTACTTTTTGTGTGCTTAACATGTGCCTTAGGGCACATGTTAGAAAAACCCTAATAATAAATAAGGAATATTCACATTAAGGACAAAACTTCTTTTTGCTTATGGGTTTGGAAATTGGAAAATACCTACATAACAAACAAAAGATATTAAATTAAAAGAGTCGTGTCCTGTATACGTTGTATTACACTTTGGGTATTTTTGACGCAGATTTTACGCGAGACTTTATAAAAGAATTTAAGAACTTAAGCTTATCAAATAAACTTAGGTTAAATACAAGCTTCATCAGGATGAAAAGCTCGTAAAAGATTGACTTTTTGATAAAGTTGCATACATCACCCATGTATTAAGAAGTTAAGCTTATCAACAACTAACGTGAAGTTAATGAGTCCGTATTTAGCACTAACATTGGGTCAAATATATTGTTGCATGCAGTTTGTCTAAAGACTATTTTCATAAACTGATAAAAAAATTATTTCGTTTTGAGCACAAACCGGTATTTTTTTCACAAACCGAACCGGTTTCGGTTCGAGTTACAACAAGTCAAAACCGGTTTGACCAAAAACCGGTTTTGTGAGAGAAAAGCCGGATCCATGACGTAAACCGGTTCTGTTTAAACCGCTTTGACTCATAACATGTCCGGTTTAAACCTGTTCTTAAACCGGTTGATAGCAAAAGTTTAAACCAGTTCTCAAAGAAACCGGTTTTTAGGGAAACCAGTTTTCGATTTTTTTTGGGATCAGATCGGTTTTTGTTTTTTGTTGTTCACCTCTATTCATATATGAAAGTAATACAAATATATCCATATATTGTATACGCAATTATGTTTTATCATGATTTTTAAAAGGGAGTTGTTATGAATACCCCGTATTCACCTTTTATCCTCATTGACTCATTCTTACTCGTTTTTTATTATGTTTTGTATTTTATTTTTTATCTCGTATTTTTTATTTTTTATCAGTTTCTGTTCCGTATTTCTTATCAAACTTTATATTTTTTATTATGTACTTTTTGTTTCATACATTTGTAATAAATAAAAAAAATAAAAAAATAAAAAGTAAAGGGGGGGGGGGGGGGTTGTTACAATCATTTTAGGGGTTGATGTTAACTGGTTGTAACCCGATGGCGGATGGTGGATCTGGTGGCGTGGGTCAGATCAAGGATGCGGGTTGGCGGGTGCTGCTAAGTAGTTGTTATGGGGATTGTTTGATTGATCGTCAAAAGGAGTTTTCTAAGATGTTGGAGTTGAATGTTGTAGAGAATAAGTGCATTTTCTGGTACATTTTGCATGCATCATTTAGGTAGTGTTTGATAATAACTTAAAGTGTCTTAATTGAAAAATAGATAAGTTAATTAAGTCAATAAATGGATGTTTGTTTAATGCTTAAAACTAACATATGACCTTCTAGAAAAAGCCATGGAGATGAGGGTGTCTCCAAATTAAGCCACTCACTTTTATCCTAATTTTACATATTTACCCTCTCACTTCTTAACCTTTTTTCAAATAAAAAGGTATAATAATATTTTTTCTAATTCAGACACTTTATTCAGCACACAAAACAAACAATCATTTATTTATCTACAAACGGACATCATATATCTAGACAGACACTTTAATTTAACAGGACTTAATAAAAAAACTAAACAAACATGCCCTTAGTATAGCATTTTATAATGTTTAACCTTTGAATTAGAGAGCTTGTTGAGTAAGGGGTGTTTCTTTTTTTTCCTTAGCTAAGGTCATGTGGGTCTCACGTTCTATATGAGTCTCTTAATGGGGGGAGATCATATTTATATGTCTTGGTGATATAAAAGTATTAGTGAAAAAATGTGGGCTCCACATTAAAAAAAATCATTATTAAATACTTGTGTAGACTTATTCTCTTAGTTAAGGGAAAAAGAAACACCCCCTAAGTAGCGTCTAATGTTTTGAATTTTGTTTAAACGCAATTCACAAATGTTATTTACAAAAATGTGTATAGATGATTATTGCTGCTAATGTTTCCAAACACACCATATCTAAATTTAATATATGAATAAGAAATATACATGTTGTTGGTATCACCTTGAATAATTGATGTGACATTGATGGGGAAGTGATCACCTTGAATATTACACCAATTCTTACGACTTTCCCTTTGTGTTGCATTTCTTTTACTACTGGTTATCATCACGATGGCAAATACTCAAATAAGCAGTCAAATATGACCAGATTCTATATCAACAGCTAGATTGGAATGTTCTGAAGTACTACGGTATTAAATCAAAATTTTGTACCACAAGTTTCGAGTCAATGGGAGGCTGCAATTACGTGTTTCAATCTATATTTGCTACCCATCTATTCTACAAAAATAAAATAAAATTATTATTTACCGTATTAGTCCTTCAAAGTAACCTAACATGTTTAGACTATGTTTATCAACAATTTATTTATCGCAATTCAATCTCTTATTAAAATATTATTTTTTTTCTTTCCTTTACCTATATAACGAATACATACAACCAATCTATATTTTTTTACCATTTATCAACAACCCAATTTAATAATATAAAATAATAAGTATTAAAAAAGAAAAAAGAAAAAAGAAAAAAAAATAAAAAAAAAAAATAAAAAGAACAACTGGCCATTTGTGAGCTGTCATGTGACAGATTGAAGGTTGTCAACTTGGGTTTTCATATGATTTTGTCTGGATGGGAATATTGAATAGTTTCATTAAAAAAATATTATTTTCATACCGCATACCTTTCAATTGGATTGCCAACCCACTTGATATCATCTCATGCTCACTTTTTACTTTTTCTATTAAGAGTATAAGACATTTTTGGAATGGGATCCTCACAAGTTGAGAGGTACAACTTGACTCAAGTTGGATGATTGTGATCCATTAGATTTGATCCAATAGTTCAAATCAAAAGAAGTTCTTTTGATAAATCCAATGGCTTATAATGTCCTAACTTGAGTCAAGTTGTACCTCTCAACTTGAGGGAACCCATCCCGACATTTTTCTATCAGTTTACGTTTCATATTTTTTATTTTATATCAGTTTATGATCCTTATTTTATCAATTTTTTTTTCTTATTTCTTGTCAAACTTTATATTGTCCGTTACGTACTTTCCGTTTAGTAGCTTTATATTAAACACAAAATTATAAAAATAAAAAAATTAGGGGGATATTACAATCATTTAAGGGGGTGACGCTAACTGGTTGTAACCTGATGACGGGTGGTGGATCTGGTGGCGTGGGTTGAATCAGGGATGCGGGTTGGCGGGTGATGCTAACTGGTTGTTATGGGGATTGTTTGATTCATCGTCAAAAGGAGTTTTCTAAGATGTTGGAGTTGAATGGTGTAGAGAATGAGTGACTTATATTGGAGGTTACCATGCTATAGAATTGCATGACAAATCGAAAGCTAATGATGTTGTATGACAAAATTTCAAGTTTCATTTCTAGAATAAATGTTTACAAATATTAGTTGTTCATGGTAAAGACCAAATAATGCGACAAATAAAAGAACTTCCAATATTGTTGTCAAATTTATACATTCAGTTAAGACTTAAGATCATTAAGTTAGACTTTTCAAAGGAGTTATTCTGAAATTTTATAATTTGGTAGACCAAGAAAATTGAAGAAAGTAGAAAAAAACAATTCAAAGTAGTAGTCACGAATGGCGGACACTAAAATCATTTCAAAGGGAGAATAGTATAAGAAAATTGCGAATAGGTAGATCAATATATACTCTAACGCAACCCATTTGACATATATACACATTCATATTCAGGGATCACTTGCTGCAATTCAATAGTTATCGCGCAGAAAAAAAGAAGAAAAATCATCTCAATCATGTCTGATAATCAATCGCAACCCATAGTAATCAATCCTGACGGTTCAGTTACTCGCAACATATCCTTCTTCCCTAGCTCCCTTCCGACACCTGATGAAAATTCAGACAACCTTGTGCTAAGCAAAGATGTAACCATCAACAACATTAATAAAACATGGGTTCGAATTCACATCCCAAAACAAAGTACTAGAAATAATAATCCTGTCAAAAAGCTGCCCGTCATTGTTTACTACCATGGAGGTGGCTTTGTAATGCTAAGTGCATCTTCAACTCTAACTCATGATTTTTGCAACGAGCTAGCGAAGAATCTCTCTGTCATAGTGGTATCAGTAGACTACCGTCTAGCACCAGAACACCGCCTTCCTGCAGCGTACGAAGATGGGGTAGAGGCTTTGCACTGGATTAAATCAACACAAGATCCATGGTTGACAAACTTTGCTGACTTGTCTAATTGTTATATAATGGGCACTAGTGCGGGTGCAAACCTAGCTTACCATGCAGGATTACGTGTATCACAACAACTTGATGATCTCGAGCCGCTAAAAATCAGAGGGTTGATCTTGCACCATCTATTCATTGGAGGCGTGGAGCGGACAGGGTCAGAGATCCGTTTGGCAGAAGCTGGGGGCTTTACTTTATTCCATAGTGATATGTCGTGGGATTTATCTCTACCTATCAATGCAAATCGTGATCATGAATATAGCAATCTAATAATAGGTGGTTCGGATGATATGGGTCGCATCAAGGACTCAGGCTTGCGGGTCATGGTGTCGAATTGTTATGGTGATTTGTGTATTGATCGTCAAACGGAGTTTGCAAAACATTTAGAGCTGAAAGGTGTAATGACTGAGTGTTTTTATGGAGAAGGTTATCATGGGATCGAGTTATTTGACAAATCGAAGGCCACGGAGTTGTTTGACGTTATCTCAAGTTTCATGTCTTTGAGTATTAATGGTCACAATAGTTAGGTGTTCATGGTTACCAGATGACTTCCACCAGACGTTTAAGGTTGATAAGAATTTTCTATATGTCGAGTTTCATGTCTTCGCTATTTGTAATATTTTAATCCGGTTAATAGAAGGGTTATTGAGCGAGTATCATTCATTTTTATCATTTTTACTTGTAAGAATCATAAATAATACTATCACTTCTTATTACGTGTTTTAGCATCAAAATCCTTCCAGTTAGGGCTTTGTGGCATCAAAATCAGTTAATTGGGGCTTTTAGCAACAAATCGCTTCGGATTAATAGTGTTCATATCATACTATCATTAAATTCTCGATTCACTTCGAAATAGGGCTTGTAACATGGATTATTTGATAAGCACAAGGTATGTTGTTGCAATTTGATTGGTCATCTTATTGTATCATTAATCTATTATATATTGGTTGCTTGTTTATTGGAGTATATGTTATGATGTTATTTGAAGATTGATGAATGAATCTGTATTTAATAGTCTGTTTGAAATTGGTGGATGAATGTGCTTAATGAAATATCTTATTCACAGCTTATTGATGATAGAAGGTTAAAATGTATTATATCATATAAATCTTATGTGGATACAATTCGTAACAGAGAAAGGGATTAATATTATCTCACGTGATGTAGAAAGGATCTAGTATATGGAGATGCATAGAGAGGTGCCCAAGCGATCCGGTTCCGGAACCGTAACCGGATAATTATCCGGAACTGAATCCGGTCAACACCGGTTCCGGCAAGATCCGGTCCCGTTCCAAAATTATCCGGCGATTCGTGTCCGGTTCTACATTTTTGATACTAGATCCGGTTCGGAACCGGATAACCCATCACCGGTTCGCGATCCGGTTCCTGGGAACCGGTTCCGATCCGGTTCCAACAGTTCATTTTTTTTCCTGCATATTCTTCACAATAGCAGGACGCTAGCAGCTTTCCAACGGCAATATAGCCATTTTTCTGGGTTTTTGACCATTTTCCAACGGATTTGTCCCCCCTTTTGTCCCATTTTAACCTCCTAAACATTCCTATAAATACCCTTGATGATTTTGGTTGAATCACAACAATCGGGAAGCCCACTGTGAAGAAAAGAGCACCGGTTCTTTGGAACCGGTCCGACCGGATATTGGGACCGAACCGGATTGGAACCGATCCGGAACCGGGTAGACCGGTCCCTGTTTTTAGACCCCGGATCCGAAAGGAACCGGATCGGATTGGAACCGGATCCAGTTCTTTGACTTTGACTGCTGAACAGGGCCGGATTGGAACAGGATCCGGTTTTTGGCGGAACCGGCTTTTGGCCACCTCTAGATATACTCAGCATATTTGTGCATGTTTTGTATAAACTGCTTATTTGTATAAATGCCATTTTTAACCATTATAGTGTTCCGCTTGGTTTTCTATTATAATAGAAAGTCGGTGTTAATTGTCGATTTAGGGCTTTATATCACACGCATAAGCTTATTTGTGCGTGTTAAAGTATTTGTGCATCTTGCCTGTTTGCTAATGTCATTAATTTTGTAAAAATGTCATGTTTCTTGAGTTTGTAAAAATTATCTGAGAGGTTAGCATTATGTAACTTTGCTTCGAATAGACGTGATTCTTTCCATGTGGCAGTGCTCATTTGTGTCATCTTATATTCTTATGACAGGGTCATGCATCATGTGGTTATTCTTTCTTATTCGACACAAGGGATTGGAAACAAATATTGTGTTTAGATATGGATTTACATATCTATTCTTGGTGTTCGTCTCATAATTCATGATATGAAGTTTGGTTTTCGCCTGGAAACAACTGCTATTATGCTTGATTGCCTCAATGTGATACTACTTCCTTCCGTGCGAATTTCATAGAGCAAGAGATACACAGCTAACTATTTTGTAGCTCCGCAGTTATGATAGTTTTCCTTACATGCATATTAGAAAAAATGGGATGCCAAGGCTATTTAAGGAAGCTCCTTTCGCATACTGTAAAATG
>JARVZY010007372.1:0-23482 GCA_030686995.1 Artemisia argyi | reverse complement strand
AGCAAAAAAATGAAGCCTGTTTTCCTTTGCCTTATTGTATTCGAGTCAAACAAAAGATACTTCATAGTCATGCACAATCATTCAATCAACCACATAACTCAATTCTTTCATCTTTCTTAAACTTTTCTTAGAATTATGTGTACACTTTGGCTTGTGCAAGTCAAGTAACATATCTAGTTAAAGCCATTTGTTAAAACAAATTTTCTTTGTATTATGACAATGTAGGTATGGTGTAGTTTTGAACGATGATGTCGTAAGTGTGGTGTGATTTAGGATGTATGGTGTAGACGTGTAGTTTTGAATGGTGTCGCAAGTGTGGTGTGATTTAGGATCATGTTGTCATTCCATCCAAATTTTGGTGGAAGATGGAGATGCACACGACGTGACGTTAGATACGTTTCTTTAGATGTGACATAGCATTATAAAGATGTTTTTAACGTTAGATACGTTTCTTTAGATGTGACATAGCATTATAATGATGTTTTTAACTTGGCTTGGTTAGGGTTGTTGCTTTCTTTATCATTGCCAAAAATGGTATTTGTGAGGATAAAATGTCATATCAGAGTATGTGGTAAGGTGACGTTGAGTTAAAACTTAACGCACTGCCACCTCAGCGCCACGTCAGCTTTTCCCTTTTAACTTTAATTATTGACTTTCCACCCCGGTAACATAACGCACCTATAACTCACCTCCACCTCAAATATTTTCAATTTCAACCTCAATTTTTAACAAATACTTCATTTAAATAAAACATAAATATTTATAAAACACAAATTACATAAAACATCTTAATTAAACTACTATAATTAAACATAAAACATCTTAATTAAACTACAATTATTAAACATAAAACATCTTAACTAAACTACGATTAATTAATTAAAACATCAAACAACGAAACGAAAATTAAAAGCCCTAAACAACGATACGACAATGATAATAAAACTGCTACGATTCAGTAAAACTAATCATCCGAGACCCAGCCCTCGTCACTCGAAGCACTCGAATCGTCGTCACTTGTTGACACACGGGGCAATCCATGTTGGATTCGCCATGCACAACGAGCGTATGTTTTCACTTTCGTGTATTGTATTTGAAATTCAATGAATCGTATCGTTATTTTACTACACCATTATATAAAGCCCAACGTTTTTTTTGTTCGTATTGTTTTGTATTCGATAATGAATTTTAAGTTGTGATTTGATTTTTAAATCGTAGGGGTTGAATTTATAATTTTTTCATTTTGGTATTCAAAAAAAGAACTAATATTACAAGGGCCAAAAGTGTAATTTTTTTTTTTTTTTTTTTTTTTTTTTTTTTTTTTTAAACATGCTGCTTAACGCACGTTAAGCACTTAACGTGCCGAGTTAACGTGCGTTTGCCTTTCTGTCGCGGTAAGGTAACTCGGTCCAAAGTCAAGGTGCGTTAAATGTTAACGTGGGTGAGGTAGTCACCTTACCGAGTGGTCTCAGTGTTGTGTTAGCAACTATGAACAGGACATGGATTAAATCAATTTTTACATTAGAATATTGATCTTGGTTGCACCGTAAGGAGATCTAGTCATTTGTTTTGTTCATTTAACAAAATGGGTTAGTTATAGTTATCGGCAAATATCAAAATGTATATTCAGACACATATCAAGATTTTGACAAGATGATATGATTTTTAAAAGATAGATGCAATATGACGACGAAAGATAAAGTAAGGGAACAAACTTAACTGGCTTATTAATGTGAGCAGAAATCGTGTGACGAGATCGACCATTAGATAGTGTAAAGCTTCGTTGATACATTTATTGAACGATTCATTATTGAAAGATGTGTAATGTGTCAATGTATCGCGTTTAAGCTTGTGTTTTCTCAAAGTATGAATAAGATGCTACAGTGCATTATTATAACATATTGAGAATGACATAACATGAACAATGTTTTTACTCTTGAAAATCACAAAACATGGAAGTACGTATGTTTCACAAGAAATTTTGGTTAGATTTGGATGAACAAAAGTTGTAAGTGTACGCACATGCGTGGGGTGTGTCTATACTTGGAATCATAGTAAACCAAGTACTAAAATCTCTGATGCAACTTTGTTTGAATGATTTATTGCTCTCAGTTTGTATTTACAGTAATAAACAAGACCTGCAACACGTTTGTTCTATGGATGATAAAAGTTAAACACGTAAAGAGCCTAAATTAACTTAATTGGCAGCATGAATCATCAAAAAGATGAAGGTTCTGTCATCTTTTGAAGCTATTTTTATTTAGATATGCATGAGATGATCTTTATCAAATCATACATTTTATATATGCCCTTCCAAGAGAACCTCTTGTTTCTGGCGCGTTTGACTTTGTAAATTCAAACCGGATATTTTTTCAAACTAAAAGTTTACAGGATTCCAATTGGGATTGTGTAACGAGTGCCCTCAAGGCACTAGTTTAAATGATTAAATAAAGAAAGTTTAAGTTTATTAATTACAAAATTAGAACTAATTAAGGTAAATTATAAGATTAGTTAATGTGTATTAAATGCATTTTTCAAATTAAAAACAAAGTTCGAATTAATGCATCTTAAACGATACAATCCCATTCCAATTAGATATATAGAATCAAATTTGATCCTGGAATTCTTGTATATCATGTGACCATCAATATATCTTCTCCAAATGTTTCTAAATTCATATCAGTTATGGATCTGAAAACTCATTCATTTAACTTTCCAAAGTCAGCTGAACCTTTTTCGTGTATATTATGACTACATGTTCACCATTATTTGTATCTCATCACATTAAGTAACAAGGACCCGCAGCTATATTTTCGTCCCTTTTTCACACCACATATACCGTACTAGATTCGACACCCTTTTATCAGATTTCATGAACTCCAACTGTTACATCCTAAGTGATACTGTAAAAAAAAAAGAATAAGAATCTTAAACTTAAAGCAAAACATTTGAAAAGCAAATTTAACAATGAGTATCCAAATGAAGCAATAGATATAAAGGGGAAAAGGGTGCACGAACAAACGGGGAAAACAGGAATAACATATTTTTGTAGAGATAACACTTTAGAATCTCATAAAGACAAGGCTTTTTCCCATGCATGGAACCAAAAGCTTCTAAAGACAAAGGGTTTTTGCTGCTTTTGTTAAGGTATTGATGCCTGAGTATATGTATGGGAGTTTGAAAAATTCTTGAGCAGAAGCATTTTACACTCGTGAGCCGTGATTCTTCTGCCTTAAGTTTGGAACATTACTTTTGTTATCAGTTATGTTTTCATAAAGAAGAAACTTACATGTGTTAGAAGCATCTAAAGTTGTTTCTAAAGTCGAATTACATATGAGTGATGCTTGTCAAAACACCATCTCAGATGTAACAATCCTATATAAGTCCGTCTATACGTGGCAAGTTTTACGCACTTCAGGGAAAAAAGTTAACGTGAGTTATACTTGATTAGTAACCCGTAAAACGGGCTAGATATAATGAATCAGCAAAAAATGAAACACACGAATTGGTTAAGAGTTGCCATATGTAATACACTGTTAATACCTTACCTAAAGCATTTTATTTAGATAAATAATGGTTTATTTTATTATTTAGTTTTCTTAAATCTATTCAATAGACTAAATATTTACAGAATTCGAAAAAGTGCCTGTGGCTTGGTCAAACTCGACCCATTTTGATCCGCACATTTAAGTTACCCGTTCTGATCCGAACCCCTTTTGACCTCTAACCCAACCCGTCCGTCCGACCATTTTACCACCTTTAGATGCACTCAGGTGGATGGTCCCCTGCGGTCAAGTTGCTTGTTCCCCCATTCCAATAGACTCATCCTGGCTTGCTACTTTAACAAGCAGAAGTGATCCATATGGGTCCCCACTCCCACGATTACATATGCGTGCACACACTATCACAATTATGCATAGACGTATACGCGAATGTTTATCAGTTTATGTATGCATACGATTATATCTACATTTATACAAACATTTGTCGATATACATGAATCATATGCAGAAAATAATGTATAAGTTCTGCAAGTGTGAAGTGGTCTTTACAATGTAATTTAAAGCTGTAGGGTTCTAAGTGTCTAATTCATAAAATATCTACAAGTTTGTGCTAGCAGAGGGAGGACCCTGGACCCAGTAACAACATATTTCCAAAAGAGTAGGTTTGCAGGCATTTAATGTCATTTCGGGATACCACTGCCCAAACCATTTAAAGTGATTTCGAAGTATCAGTTTCTTAGAATTGTTATTTGTTGATAAAATTCACGCATGTGGTAGCATAGTGAGGGTCACGACGACATTTGCCATTATCAGATGGATCCATCAGAGTAAAAAACTGGTGGTAGGATTAAAAACACTACATAATACTACTCAAGTTGGAGAACTTGACTTGAGGGACCTTTAACTAATTGTAAGAAATTCCTAATGACATGATCGTTGAGTGTTAATTTATACAATTTTTGTTATCTTTAACATGACGCTATGGTCAATCTACTACAAAAGGGGAATTTTTTGCTCTAATTTTTAATCCCCTGGCTTGGAGTAAGTTCTCACATAAAAGTTCCTACTAATTTGTTTCATTTACCTCCATCCTCCACCTTTTGTTGGTCATGTTATTGTTTTCTCTTCCACGGCAGTCCATCACATCATATAAAAACAAGGGCCACACAATAAAGAGTTGACAGTGAAAACAAGTAGAAACTTACTTATTACCCATTCTAAGACGCAAAGAAGTTCACGCTACATGTTGTAGACCAGGGCCATGTACCTCTCTTTCACACGTCTCAACCCACAAGGCACAAGCGTAAGGTTGCATCTTCTAATGGTAATCGTAAAAGGAACACTGATGAATATAAAAGAGTATTTCTACTCACATTTCTGACCATCTAATAGGTTCCTAATCTCAGTCATTCGATGGTTAAATTTTAAAAACATAAATTTGGGTTAAGAGATCTATATGTAACTGTTTAAAGGTAAGAAGAAATTTATTGTTCCACATCGTGTTTGTCCATTTCCTTCGTACTATTGTCCATCTTGATTCGGACTCTTGTCAGTTTCATAATGTATATAAACTTTTTCTAAAGGCTTTTTTACTAGTTAATAAATTCATGGGTTTTAAAATGGTTTTGTAATTGGAGCTAAAATTATGAATGAACTGTTGGAGCGTTAACGAAAGCTTGTGGCATGTTCATGTTCATCAGTTTAACTTATTATTAGTATATTTTTTTTTTAAAGGTTACTTAATGCTCAGTGTTTTCGTGTGAGTGTTCACTCTTTACAAAATAAGCTTATTTGAGTAATCAATGTAAACAAAAATAAAAATGGGCTTGGGCTTGTTGTTGATCGAGATGTGTAACTGGACTCAAACGAACAACATGAATGAATAGTAATGAAAACAATGAGGTATACTAGAACCACATAAGGTTTACAAAAAATCATCCACACAATGATGTGGCATAACACTTGGACCAATCATTAATTCTTTTCATTCATAACTCTCTTTTTCATAACAAATCATTTTATTACACATCATTGTGTGGAAGTTTTTTTGTAAATTTTGTGTGATTGTAGCATTTCTCGAAAACAATTATGTATAATCCAACTAAAAACATTTTTTTATTTCTATGCTTTTGAGATTTCTTGTAAATAAATAACTAGACTGTTGTATTAAATTGGACACAAATTGATAATCGTGTGTGAACCCGTAACAACTTTGTTATAAAGGACAATTTCATATATACCAAATTTAAAGATTAAAATGTTATATATACTCAAAATATATGTTTTGAATGCATGAATGTATATAATGTAGTTAAAGCATGTTTTGGATAAATATAATGTTATAATGTTTTAGTTGGGTAAATATGAAGTTACCCTTGTTATAAAGTATTCACGTTCGTATGTATACAGCTATACCAAAAACCTAAGATAACAAAATTGTTGATTTAGTCGATCATTATTTGCGAGCAACTATACCTATATATCACGAATCATTTTGCAATATTTTACAAAATAGATTGTATCACTGTATATATCATTTGGGTAAGAAGCACGTCATATGAGTTTCATGTTTTTGTATGTGGATGAGCCGTTTGACATTTGTACATGGCCCATTTTTAAGGTTGTGCAAGCGGTGCCATTGCACAGGGTCATAACTTGACGAGAGCCATAAAATTACATGCACTTTTACCCTTTCAACACATATAATTACCTAATTATCGAACTATATATAGAAATATGTATACGAAGAGAGTCAAGTCGAGCTACACATGTCGATTATTAATTGAGCTCGAGCTTGACAAGCTCAGTTTTTAAAAAACGTGTGGAGCTCCAGCTTTAGACTACATGGTTTGACTCAGCTCGATTACGCCTCTACTTCTCAACGCAAGTAAGGTGACCACAAGACGACCACGATTCTGTGACACGAGCCACCCTCACCCTGAGCAATAATAGCCCATTACCTATGCTCTAAAGAAAATGCGAATTGGAGGTATGTTGTACACAAACTCAAACTTTGGGGCAAATAATTGAAAAACATAAAAATACATGGTATTTACTGTAACCAACTCACAAATTGTTCCGGGTTTGCAAATACAAAAATTCACCCAAAATAGAATCAAAAACCCATAAAACCAGAAACCCTAATTCCCAAAATCACTGAATTTCAATCTCACAGAATCAAAATCAGAATGGATATTGAAGAGAAACAAGCGGAACACATCGACCACTTTGTGAAACAGGCTTCAGTAACTAACGGATCGTCAGCAGTTGTCAATGTGATCGTCGAAGCCACCTCACATCCTGCGCTCTTCGCCTTCTCCGAGATTCTTCAAGTTCCTAATGTTCTTCAGGTTCCTTTTATTTATTTATTTATTTTTATTTATTTATTTTATTTAATTGTGTTTTTGTATGCTTAGATGTACCCAAAGACTAAATTTTCGATATATGTAGATTTATACAAGTTGTATCGATTAGTTTACCGTGTATTAGTATTATGTCTAAATGCTCTAGATATATGGTTTAGTTTATCTACTGCAGTTAGGGGGACACAGAAATTAACCTATTTTTTAAACAAGTCATGGTCACCTTTTGGGCGGGTTACAATTGCCCGACCTGCCGACCTGCTATTTTAGAAAAACTCAAATTACAGATTTATAATGGAGTAAGCAGCAAGCGGGTAAATACATCAACTTATTGAACCCATTTAAACCGCTTACCGGGTTAGATAAACAAGTTACATGTGTTGTGTTTGGCTTATGTGTAAATGGATATTCGGTTAGGGCTACTTGAATCTTACAAATTGTAGACATACGAAGAACCCAATGATCCATTGTTTCTGACAGATAGATAGGATTTTTTTTTTATACAACTGTAAGATGTCATAACTCCATATCCATTTGTTTTGATCTTCGCTATCGGCTATTATAAACAATATATCAACTTATACCTTACTTTTCTCATTCATAAAAAACGTACCTTCTATTTTAGATATATTCTATGACTACTTATTCTAGCATAAACTACTTTACTATATGTGGAAATAGACTTGAATAACTAACCACTTAGGGGTGGCCTTGTGTGCAAAGTGCAAACAACGCTAATGTGGTCATGCCAACCTTCCCCAAAGGGAAATTTGTGTTGAAGTTTTAGCATGGATTTTCTTCTCATTGTATATCTTGTTCTATTATAAATATCCTTCAAATTCTCTGTTTTTCGTGCACTCCTGCTTATATGGCTCTCCACCGTAAAGGGTACCGGGATACGTCTGACTGACTTGTTCCGATCTTTTATTCGGTTTAGGAGTGCAGAGTGCTGTTGCAAGTTTTTGATTTTCCTCTTTTTTTGTGTTCTGATTATGCAATTTCTATGCAGCTTCAAGGAACGGAGCATTCTGTATATCTTGATTTGCTTCAGATGTTTGCTCATGGAACCTGGAGCGGATACAAGAGTAGGTTCCTATCTCTTTTCATTAATGCATAGATAGTTAGTTAAATAAGTTTACTTATTACCTGAGATATGATAATTGCTTTTGACTCCAATAGTATTATCTAAAGACCTTGCTTTTGTTTATTTATATCGTCAGTTGCTTTGTAAATTGATAGAATTATAGTAAATACGTATTGACTCCGAAAAGAGTGTAGTTTCATTAACATCAACTTTCAACAATTTGAATAGTTTTTTCAACAATTTGAAGAGTTTTAAACTCCTATCACTTATTCACATTACATAAATTTCTCTATTCATATAAGGATGGATTTTACAGAAGTGGACATTCAATATATTTATCTATTTATATAAGTCAATGGAAAGGAGAAAACATAACAGACTGTTGGAGGTATGCTTAAGTAATATCTAGCAATACGATCTATATATTTTTGATACCCGATCTTTGTTTTTTTCTCTCACAACATTAGCGTGTTATGCATTTTATTTTTTCTCTACTTATTTGGATTACCAGTTACTTCACTTCTATTTTCATGGTTTACTAGGGGAGTTAAGTCCTATCTCTTTTGTGTTTGTGATATATAGGTAACGCTAGCAGTCTTCCACAGTTGACACCTGATCAGGTCCTCAAGCTAAAGCAACTCACGATGCTCACACTAGCCGAGGCAAACAAGGTAATTTACCATGCATGTATTTGGTGAAGCACTAGTTTAAAACTGTTTGATACATCATAACCCGTTACTGAGTTATATTTAGGTTTTTTTTTGATAATCATATCTTTCTCTATATATGCACGTTGTAATTTTCTGTAAATTGGAAATATATAAGGTGTAAATAAAGTAGTAATGGGAGTGAATATAAATGGGATAGAATGTGATAAATTATGTGTAAATTGGAAATATATAAGGTGTAAATAAAGTAGTAATGGGAGTGAATATAAACTTGATAGAATGTGATAAATTATGAAGGAGTAGACAACACTAATAAGATTCAACACTTCCATAAAAAGTTACCTATGGGTATTTCGATTAGAGAATCAATAACTCGCTTGGAAGTTGGACCACAGATATGCATGTACTATTGTCTTCAGCCTGCTCTGACTATTTTAGATAAAGGGGCTGTTTTTGTCACTCACTTCCCGCTTTCCAGTAACCTTTTCGAGGTGTCAGTGAATTTGGTGACCTTTGTGGAAAATATGCAAAAGGTCTTATGATGATAATACTGATATTGGAAAGGACCAGTTGAAGTACTGAAAACAAGTCCAAATTAACAGATACCCAAAAATAGCTGCTACTTTCAACTATACCCCAAAGTACTGTTTATGTTTCTATTTGTCCTCCATAGTTGTAGCGGGCCAAGTAGGTTTGTATCTTATATAATGTTGGAACTCTTAGATCATTTTCTCTCATCTATCACGGAGAACAATCTTGGAATTTTGGTATGAGTACTTATTATTGCAGAAAGGAGACTCAATGGTAATGCTGTTTAGGAAAAGGGGACACTTAGTCTGGATGGAGAGAATAATTTCTTATTTTTATGCTTTTTTTGCCAAATCCACTGTCAGAAGCTAGTTGACTGAATGAATCACGTCATATCTGTTATCTTTTAATGCTGCCTTATTCTGTTCTTGTTATCTAATGTTGGGTATGTTCAGATACTTCCATATGATGTGCTGATGCATGAGTTGGATGTTGTGAATGTCCGTGAGCTTGAAGATTTCCTTATCAACGAGTGTATGTATGTGGTAGGTCTTCTTCCATGAATTCGCTTTTGCATTTCCGAGTTATACGCATTTGGGGACTTCGGGGAATTACTTGCAGATAGTAAAATCTAAACTTGTTGCTTTTTTTTTTGGCTTTATTTCTCCTTTTGTGTCTAGCATCAGTTTTTGTATTTGTTTTGATGTCACAATCTCGCCGTCATGGATTTTTAATGTCTCTTGTATAGGGTATAGTACGGGGCAAGCTAGATCAGCAGCGAAGATGTTTTGAGGTGGGACTTTTTGTCTACTCTTTCGTAGAGTATTACTCTACCTAAGCATTTATTATATCTTTTTCATGGTATTTATTCTCTCATTTATAATTTGGGTCCTTGTAGGTGCAATTTGCAGCAGGGAGGGATCTCAGGCCTGGACAGTTGGGGAATATGATACATACAATCTCAGATTGGTAAGCTCAGATTCCATTTTTTTCGTTTTTTAATTCTTGCATTTGATATTGATTTATCATATCAATCTTTGAGATGGTTACTGGCTCAGGAAAAGTTCACTGTATTAACATATATCTCTTATCGCATATAATCAATTACCATAACTATCCACTAATGTGCGGCACAAATTAAGCAGCATTAATTGCATTCTCCAAGTTATTTAGATTGTCAGAAGTCCAATATCTTTGAGATGACTCATATAAACTCCTTGGTCCATTAATAAAATCTTGTTTTTTCAAAAACTCTCAGAAGTTTGCAAGAACTATTTTGTAACCAGTTCCATTTGCATACATTTTTTTTTTTTTTTGGATAAAGCTGAATATGGACGCTACCATCTTTTGCAAATTTTCTTTGTTATTCATCATAAATCACTTATGATCAAACAATTTTATTGCTGAAGGTTGGGTACATCAGACAATTTACTTATCACTATTCAAGAGAAGATAAAATGGGCAGACACCATGAGTGAATTGGATAAGAAACATAAGAAGGAAAACGAGGAAAGGCTTGAAGAAGCGAAGAATGTACTCTCCCTCAAGGTCCGCACTGTCCCTTTTTTATGTTAACTTTGGTTTGTGAATAGTTTGTTTCCTCTTCTAAGGTTCATACCAACCTACCGATATGACCCGGTATACACCATCATTTAATGGGTAATTGAAATTAAGCTCCACTTATTTGTTTAGTTTCCTAGATGTTTTTAAGTTCCATTTAGGGTAATTGATGGCTATTATAATAATTCAAGTATATATAAGAACTTTGTAAAATATAAACCATTCACTAGTTTGACAAAGAATGAGGCAGTTATCCATTTTGACAAACATATATATCATAGTTGTCAATAGCGACGATAGCGGTCGCTATCGCGCGCTACGTAGCGTAGCGGTCATCAGCCGCTATTATCATTTAGCGACCAAATAGCGGTCGGTCAACGCCGGTCAACGGTGGTTCAGGTAACGAGGTTTTCAGGGTTTGTTCGGAATTTAATGGTGATTACAGTGGTGTCGGAGGTGAGACCCCACTTGCCGGAAAAATGGCTAGATCTAGCTTTTATTTGAGAACAGTGGTTTTTTTGTGGTGATAAAGAAGAGAAGAAGGTGAAAGGAGGATAGTGGTGGGGCTGTGTCATAGGTACTACTAATATTTATGTAAACCTAATTCATGATCCACTAAAATAATGGGCCTAAAATAATGGGCTGTGTCATACTCTTTAGTGTGCTCTACTAAAAGCAATGTTATAAATGGCGTGAGGCGTGGCGTGGCGGCAAGGCCACGCCTCAAGCCTTACGCGCCATGGCGAAGCCATGGCGTTTTTTGCGGCGTGACTAAGGCGGCGAAAAAATATTTATATATTTATCATTTATATTATAATATCATATTTCATATACATTTGGACTACTATATTAGACATTTAACTACTACTTATTATATAATTATCAGACCCAAATAACAAATAGCCCAAATTTCAAATGATCGTTCAAATAGTTATTAAAATAATAATAATAATTAAAAAAAAAACAAAAAAAAACCAAAACTGTTTCAAAAAGGCGCGCCACGCCTTATCAAAAGGCGCGCCTTTTCACGCCTTGTCACGCCTTTTCCACGCCACGCCTAGAGCAGCCGCCATGGTCTATTTTGTGGCGGCGAGGCCACGCCTCGCGCCTTGGCGACGCCTTGGCGGCGCCTTTTAGAACACTGACTAAAAGTAAATCAAAATTTAATTAAAAAAAACACATGTAATGTAAATTTTACAACTTATACATAAGATAAATGGACATTTTAAATATAAATGTGTGGAGTATATATATAAGTATATATAAAAAAATTGCGGCCGGTCAACGCCGTCAACGCCGGTCGCTAAACACAAATAGCGGTCGCTATTTATCGCTATTCGCTACGTAGCATATAGGTGACTCGTCGCTATTTACCGCTATTCGCTATTGACAACTATGATATATATATAAGTTCTTTCTTTATTGGCTGTTTTTTTTCTTCTGGGGTGAAAGTGAACTTGGAATAATTATGTACTCAATATTTTCGTCGATATGTCTTACTTACGTTGTGGCAGATGTTACAACCTGTTAGCAGGCGGGACTTCGACTTTCAAGGGCATGGGCTCTTCGCTGAACCTGGTGGAGTAATGGATTTTGATCAAGACCGCCGATCGAAGAGGTATAGGTATCTTCAATAATCTTTTCTTATAGCTAGTGCTACTATGTCACACTCTTTACTTAGGTTTTTTTATTATTATTATTATTTTTTTTTTTTATTTTTTTTAATTTAATTTTATTATTATTATTATTTTTATTTTATTTTATTTTATTTTTGTATTTGGTGTGTTATGATGTTGTACCATCCTCATTTTCCTGTTCGCTTATCCTTCATTTACATCATTAAAAAAAAAAAAAAACCCATGTAATGATGTGTAGGGGTTATATACTGTTATAGAGATCCAACCGCAAGTATTTGACAATTAGTTAAAATCTAAGTTACCTACAAACAATGTGGTTCGTTAACGTAGCTTTTACAAATGTCATAAGCATAAACGGAAGCTAGTCATTTTCTTTGTCAATGTGAATAACTGTATATTGCCATTATCATGTGAACCTAAATTAATTCCACAGGGGGCAAAGGGTAATTTTAGCTTTGAAAGTTGCTACAATGGATATAAGGCAACCCAAATTAGGAATCTCTACATTATCATCTTACAAACAAAAATTTTATATTATTAATAATTCATGCAGCATTCTGTTTTAATGTTTGTTTGTAACTTCTATTTGCAGGAGAAGACATCCGATGATGGGCTGAGGGTTTGCGAGGTCTATTACAGAACAAGGATTGTCATACAGGCTAGCCCAGGTTTTTGTCTTTTAGAGGTGTTATGGCTATAAATGATACAGCCGCTGCTTATGAGAGGAATTAACATCTTTGAACTTGTGAAACATTGGAGCCAAGCTTATGAAAAATCCTAATTCAGATTATCTGACATTGTCTTTGACTCTGTAATTAGATTAACCTCCTTTTTGTGGGTAGAGATTTGATGATGATTATAGCTTGTTACTGTTTTCATTCTGTGTTGATTCTTTTTCTGTTGGTTTCTCTCGTATGTTATTTTGGATCCAGTATGCTTGTGTAATTGGGGCGGCACACATTGGAATCTTACTATTCTTAAAGGGGTGGGTCTTCTTGTTACCTTGTCATGTCGGAGTATATAACGATAACAAAATGGTATTTCAGCATACTTGGAATGACTTATGTTCGCTTTATCTCTGATACATTTTTGTTTGATCTGTTTTCTTCAAGCCATTGAGCTTGCTAAAGCATTAAATATTAGTTCAACTGATCTCCGTTACTTTGAAGGCATTGTGTGCAATGTTGGCTATGCATTTATGCATATAGAGTAATCAAGTGAATATCGTTAGAAAACACCATGAGACCGTATCCAAAGCACAGATAGCACAGATCAGAGGTGATTGTTAGTCTCCATGGCTATATACTTGGTAAGGCAGATAATTCATGATCCTGAAGAGTAGTTTTGCATAGTTGTGAAAGAGACTTCCTCACACTTATTATGCAGGGGGGATCCAGTTGATGAGATAACAGGATTATCATTTCTTAGAGCCTTGGGTAAGGTCACTCAAGGTTATAAGTTAACACACTGCCACCTCATCGCCACATCAGCTTTTACCATTTAACTTAACTTTTGACTTTCCACCCCGGGTAACATAACTTACATTTAACTTACCTTAACTCACCTCCACCCCAATTATTTTCAATTTCAACCCTAAACTTTAACAAATACTTCATTTAAAAATAACATAAACATTTATAAAACACAAATTACATTAACTACAATAATTAAACATAAAACATGTTAATTAAACATAAAACATGATAATTAAACTACGATAATTAAACATAAAACATGATAATTAAACTACGATACTTAAACATAAAACATCTAAACATAAAACATCTAAATTAAAGTACGATACTTAAACATAAACGACGGTAAAACTAAACTACGAATCAAGAAAACGAATCATCCGACACATAGCCCTCGTGACTCGAAGCACTCGAATCGTCCTCACTCGATGGCACACGGGGCAATCCATTTTGTATTCGCCATGCACAACGACGGTTTCTCCGAGCCTGTTTAGCTCTTAAGTACTCCTCACGAGCTCTTCTCTCACGTTCTTCCTCTGCTTCAACACGTAACACTTCTTGTATATCTTGCTCATACAGTTCTTCATCAGTCAACGCACATGCATTGGGTTGGTTTTGTGCTGGAAAGTTTGCCGGTGGATTGTAGTGGGGTGGATTGTTTGCCGGTGGATTGATTGCCGGTGGAAAAAGAAATTCCGGTGTAGTGTTCTGTGGTGAATTGTCATATTGGAAGACGGGAAACAGATCTTGTGGTGGATTGTTTTTTGGGAATACAGGGAAAAGATTTTCGGGGTGGGGTGTTGTAAACTGACTCGTTATCTGGTGAATCGTTGTGAGACATTATTTTGAACTTAATAATTTGTGAATTACGTATTTGTATGTGAATTGTGGGTGCATTGTGATAACTTGGGGATGGCTATTTATAGGGGTGTTGTTTGGATTTGAAATTTGAATTTACCCCGCTCTTGTTAGAATTTGAAATTTAAACGTTTATACACACGTTTTAAATGAGGTTTTCAAATTTGAATTTACCCCGCTCTTGTTAGAAAATTTTGAATTTAAAATGTATCCCGCCTTCTGTTTGAATCAACCTTGAATGTCGTAGGTATAATGAAATTTACAAAGAGTTGCTGCGTACAAGTGAAGACCCTTGTCGTCTCAGCAATGCAAACCGAATTTATTATGAACGCTATGGGAGAGGGATATATTATCAACATGTGTGGTTCGTACTGAGAAACACAGATGCATGGGACAGAGACGATGAGTAATGGTGTTTTATGTTAAGTATTTTCGTATCGTGTGTTTCTTACGTATCGTGTGTATTTGTTTCTTTTATCGTAGGGGGTGTTTTGTAACTTTTTAATTTTGGTATTAACAAAAGAAAATAATATGACAAGGGCCAAAAGTGTAATTTTTTTTGTTATATTAAAAAAAAATAAAAATAAAAAATAAGCAGCTTAACGCTGCGTTAGCAAATTAACTCTTAACGTTAACGTACATTTGACCATGAAGCCCGGTAAGTTAACGTGCCTCATTTTTGTGGTGCGTTAAGATTTAACGCATGCTTTGCGTTAGCTTACCATTCGCTCTTAACAGTTAACACCAAGGATGGTCCTAACATGGGAATATGGGATAATATTGTTGATCCCATCAAAATATCAAATGTTAGTCGGCTTGATGTTCTGACAGCATCAACTAATCTTGATGGTACAACTATAGTAGCAGAGTGCCGTTAATCTAGGCTAGCAAATTGAGGCCAATAACGGTCAACTCTGCATTTGTTTTCTCCAATGGATTGGCGCATTTAGTTGCACAATGGAGTTGATAGTTTGCCCAAAAAGGGAAGATATATAAATAAGCGAAAAAAATAAAGGATTAAATTTCGAGCAAACGAACCCTACAACACATACCGAAATCAATCAAACACATAACCCTACGATAGAAAACTGTCGCCCTTTGTCATGCATTTTTTCTTTTTATGGAGAGGAACAAACACCTTTTCGGGCCCTTTCCTATGTTGTCTAGCATGTGATAGACGTGGAGTCTCGTATAATTAGGGTCCGGTTTATAAATGGGTTTGGATTCGAATTCGGATTTAGATTTGGATTTGGATTTGTGGGGAATGAAAATTAAGAGAGAAAATACATTTTAATTGATATAATTATTAAATTATATTTAAATATAATATTTTAATAATAATAATAAAGGTTTTGCTAACGACAGCCCTAACGGTTGTTGTTAAGAGACACTATTTTATTACAATTGTTTGTAAGAATGAAATTCAACCAATCACAATCAAGTACCAATTGTGTATTTACTATATCTTAAATTGTCTTCACTTTTTTCGTAATTATCATTCAATCAGAAGCATTCATAAATGGTGTTGTAATAAAACTTATTTGCTTAACGACAACCCTTATGGCTATAATAATAAAAAGAAAGTGTTGTGAGAGAGGGTAAAATGAGTCCCACGGGTTTTACATAAAATCCATCGTATTTGAGTGAAATGAAAAAGTGGTGGGCCCCGCAGGTTTCAAAGTATTACTTAAACAACCAAATATCATTTATTATCTCCTATACCTGAATCCAAATCCCATACCCACCAACCAAACGGGCCCTTAGTATCACAAAACGTTTATAGAGAAGCCATTAGAAATGAGCTTTTGTTCCGAATGGAAATCACATGTATATTTCAAATCTTTTTTACCTTTTTAATCGTGTTCACCTTTCCAACTTACATGTTTTTATTAGCCGAGATATGCGTTTATTATTTATTATTAGAGTTAGACCATGTTAGTTATCTTATTGTGCAAGACTAGTTATGTATTTACTAGTTGGGTACTCACGCATTGCAGCGGCGGGTACCCTAAAATAAATGTTAACGTCATCAAAAGAAAAAAAATAATAGCTAAGAGTTGTAAACTTTTCGGGCTCGAGCCCATTGGCCCGTGCTCGTTCGGGATCGAGCCCGTTTGGCCCGTGCCCATTCAGGCTCGAGCCCATTTGGCCCGTTGCCAGTTCGGGCTTGAGTATTTGTATAATGTGCTTTATCTATACTACTTATAAAACATTTTACACATTCTCTCATATTTAATGATTTCCATATTTAGATTTTAAGTAAAATACAAGTGATCAAACATAAAACACAAGTATGTAAAGCATAATATTTTAAGGTCAACATAATTAATACACCAATCACCAATTAATATAAGTTAAAAAGCATAATTTTCAAGTACTTAAAGCATAAATAAAACTTAAAAACACTATTCTAACATATTATAAATATATTAATTAGGCAGTTTTTTACTGTTCATATGAACAGTAACACGCATATTTTAGTTGTACGAAACAGTTGGATGAATAGTGCACAATGTGCTGTTCCGTGTTGTACGGTACTGTAGCATATGTACTGTAGTTTTTTTTTTTTTTTTTTTTTTTTTTTTTTTTTTTTTTTTTTTTTTTTTTCGGGTGAAACTATGAATAATTTTCCTTAAATAAAAAAAATACAAAACTTCCACAAAAACATTTTATTATGCGGTCATTCATTTTTGTTTAAAAAAAAAACAAATAACAAAAACAATACAAAACAAAAATACAAAGAAAAATACAACACCATAAAAAAAAATAACAAATCAGCGGCAAAGCGCGGACTATTAATACACAATTTAAAAACACCCCTTCACCAAAAAATACAACTATTTATCCACGATGTACAATATAATTAAGCTTCCAAAATGTTTTGTAGTGATAGTTGACAAAACCAAGATTACAACTAACCACATGGTTAGCATAAGCCGGTTATATAACCTCAGACCCCACTCGGTCTTCCTTGGTCCTTGGACAAACGAACAAAAGAACAAAAGAAAAGGACATATATCGAGAAGTAACATAACCACAACCAGCAACTATCATAACTACTTATCAAACAACTCCATAACTATCCTAAAAACCATCTCATCTCCATCTATCAAACAAAAACAACACTCACCATAACTTCAATCTATCCTAATCTCATACTTCATCTCAGCCATACAACAAACCAACATCTAACACATAACTGAGACTCGAAACACAAAGAAAAAGAAGACTACAAGATCTCAGGAAGAATATATCTTAAAAGATCTTTAGAGCTTACCCATAACCCATCATAGATCGATAATCTTTTTATATTCGAAAATAAAAAAGATTCATAATGAATTTGTTATTTTCTTTCTTTCGTTCGTTCGTTCAATACAACACAAAACAAAATTAATACACCTTATCGAGACCGTTTTACAAAGATCTTGAAGACGTGATGAGATGACAGAAAAGTATTATCTTCGTTATAGGTGAAATACGCTGAAAGATTGATGTTTTTGATGTTCGGGTTTTAGCAAAAAAATATTCTAAAGAATCTTTTTGTGAGTGATTGAGCATGAAAAGATGGTAATCATTTTTTTGGTGACAATGAAGGTAAAAAAGAAAGAGAATGTGGCTGCGTATGGTAAGAAAGAGAAGGTAGGGAAGAATGAGTCAATGAGATTAGGGTTGGAGAAATATTTGGATATATTAGAGCTAATATATCAGGATTAGTAAAAATGGGTTATGTTTATATGAGCTTATCTAAAATATCCAAACTTGGGTTGGGCAGTATTTTTGGTTCCAAATATCATTAACAGTTTTGGGCTTACAATTGTCTTATCCGAATAGGGGGGGGGGGGGGGGGGGGGGGGGGGTCTTTGCCTTATAAAAACGCAGTGGAGAGACAAGTTAAAAAAATGTGTAACAAAATAACATTTGTTGGCCACAAAATATAAACACAGGGTACCCGCCGTCGCATCGCGCGGGTACCCTGCTAGTTATTTATATTAGTGACATTTAATGTAGGAATTGTGTTTAAGTTGGTTGTACAATATGCTTGATAATTTGTATTTTTTTATGTACGGGGTGTTTTAATAACTGCATTAATTGTATTTATTGATCAGTTTATTAATGTTAGTAAATGTGTTTTAATTAGTTGTACTTTTAGCTTAAAAACTTGTAATGCCGAATTTTAAGTATTTCTATTTAAAGATTGTATTTAATGTTAAAAAATGTGTTTTAATTAGTTGTCTTTTTAGCTTAAGAACTTGTAATTGTATTTAATGTTAGAAAATATGTTTTAATTAGTTGTACTTTTAACTTAAAAACTTGCAATGCTTAATTTTAAGTATTTCTTTTATTAGAGATAGTATGATATTACTAATTCTATCATGGTAATCAGAGCCTTAAATATTCGCCAAAAATATTCGACCAAAAACTAACCCTTCCAACTGCCGTATACGATTGTTACGTGCTTGCTTGCTAATCCATTGCATTTTTTTCTCTTCTTTTTGCTTGCTGCTACATACGTTTTACTTTTTGCTTTTTGTCTTGCTTGCCAGCCAATAACAGCCGTATCAAAATTTCTTCTTTTTTGACTGCCACATAAATCCCATTAGGGCTGAGCAAAATCACCCGAAAACTGACCCGAACCAATCGAAACCAGGCCGAACCGAACCAACCTTATTCGGTTCGGTGGTTTTACTTGGTTCGGTTCGGATCAAAACACACTTATTCAGTTCGAAATAGCTAAACCGACCACAACCGAACCAACCATATTCGCTTCGGTTTCAGTTTTGATAGCTTTACTCGGTTCGGTTCTCGGTTCACATTTGACCCTTATTCGGTTTTCGGGATGGGTCAGGTTTGGTTGGTTTGGGTCGGGTTTTCCCGTTTCTCAGACCTAAATCCCATACATAAAAGTGGCCATATATATATTTTTTTTCTTCTTCTGTCTTTCGCTTACTTGTTGCTTTTAATTTATTATTGCTTGTTGCTGTTTAATTTATTATTGTTGCTGCTTTTAATTTAATAAATCATGACTGCTAATAACTCCCTTGGCTACCAGGGAGCTCGTCTCTCTTGCCACATCCAATTGGCCCAATTCAATTCATCACAGGTTCAAGCGAAAATTTGCTATGTGTATTTACACAACTTTTCAGGCCTATACATACCACAAGCCCCCTTACCTTCCCTAAGCCCACATAGCTATTGGACCTTCTTGTTAATTTGTTCAGGTCTAGTAAGACCACCCAGACCACCTGCTCTAGTCGACCCAACCATAACAGATGGTTAAACCAATACTACTGTTGACACCCCAAGCTCCCATGTTTAGTTGGCACACTGTTCCCGAGAATTATATGCATAATGCTCCAACTTACTTCCCGCCTCAAGTCAATATGCTTCCGCATGTGATTCAAGCTATGACATTTCAAGACCCGGCTTGGCATATGGACAATGGTGCCTCATCACATCTAGCGGTATGCTAACTACTATTTGTAATAAATGCATTTATCCCTCTAAAATATTTGGCAATGGTCACTCTAGACCTCTAATTGGTATGAGACATAGTGTTTTGTATACATCTCATAAACATCTTTACCTTCATAGTATTTTGGTTACACCTAACTTCATCAAAAACTTAACTTTATGTACGCAAATTTACCAAAGACAATAAAGTCTCTATTGAATTTGATGATTTTGAATTTTCTGTAAAAGACTACAAGTCTCGCAAGCTACTTCTCCGTTATGAGAGTTCCGACAATCTTTACCTAGTTACCCATCAGCCATCACCATCCACACCCTTTACTTTACTTTCCTTTAGTCATTCCACATGGCATCGACACCTTAGGCATCCTGGTGACAAAGTTATATGGAAGTTAGAGTCAAGTCATTTAATTTCTTGCAATAAGTCAAAGTCGTCTAGTTTATGTTATGCTTGTCAGTTGGGTAAACATGTTAAGCTTCCCTTTTACAGTTTCGAGTCTAATCTTGCATCAACTTTTGACATTATACACTCGGATGTGTGGAATTACTCTATTTAGAGTGTCGGTGGAGTAAGATATTATATTATTTTTTTGGATTATTTTTCTCATTTTGTTTAGGTGTTTCCGCTACATAATAAATCTGACTTGTATGATACTTTTGTTGGTTTTCGTGGTTTTGTAAATAACTAATTAAAGCTTGACATCAAAGCCTTGTAATGTGACCATAGGGGCGAATTTGACAACAATCGCTTCCATAACCTTTACCGTAAACATGGCATCTAGTTTCTTTCTCATGTACTAAGACATCTCAACAAAATGGGATGGCGGAACGTATGCTTCGTACATTTAATAATGTTGTCTGCACCTCTTTTTTCAAGCACACATTCCTCCCTCATATTGGGTGAAAGCACTTCATATGGCCGTTCATTTCTTAAATATCTTGCCTTTCTCCACCATTCAAATTGAAATTCCTCTTCACCAAACTTTACAATAAACCCCCAACCTATGACTACTTACGCATATTCGGGTGTCTTTGCTACCCGCACTTGAACGTTGCCAATAAACTAGTACCTCGCACCACTCCTTGCATTTTTTTGGGATACCCATCCCATCACCACGGTTATCGGTGTCTTAATCTTGCCATTAATAATGTAGAACCGCAGAGGGGGTGAATATGGTTTTTTCGACTTATTAGAAGTTTAATAGCTTCAAGTCTCCAAGAACAAGTAAGTATATATGCACAACACAACCATAACCACAATATGAAGATAATAGAGAGATAGACACCACGATATATATTGGTTCAGATGGGGGCTTTATACCATCTATACGTCCAGTTGCGAATCCACGACACCGATACTATTCACTAAGTATAAACCTTATGATGGATTACAAACCGTTACAACTTCACTCCACCGATATGTACTAAGATCGGCGCTCACTAAGAAGATCTACTCTAATGGTATTCCGCCTTCATAAACCGCCTACAAGAATCTCGTGATTCGACTTTCCATTAAGACCACAAAGACTTCCTCACCGGAAGTGTCAAACCCCAACTAGACCTACCCCGGTCTAGGCTTGATCACTAAGATACAAGACTTCACAAATTTACAAGTGATTACAAGTGTTTGTTTGTTTGATAGAACCTAACCTAGCATAGAGACTCGAGTCTAATAGAAAGGGTATAGAGAAGAAGACCCTCGACACAATTCATAAGAGTGGATTAAGTTCTTGTGAATCTATCTTGTGGAAATTAAGTGTTCTTTCAATTCATGATAGAAGAGAAGTTAGAACACAATAAGATAGTAGACTTAGAGGGTTAGGAAAAAAAATTAGAGAGAAAATGAATGGCAAGACGTAAGAATGTAAATGACAAGAGTTGGGTATTATAACCAAAACCCACAAAAATCCCAGCCACCCCTAGATCGCTGGGCATGCGCTGACGCGCCACCCAGCATGTCGGCGCTACCCTAGGAATTTTTTCGGGTTTTGTTTATCTATAGCGACTCTTGTTAAACCCCCAATTGCACTTCACCTTTGACCTTTCCAATAACATTCCAACACTCAAAGTGGGATAAGGTCTGCTAACTCATTTAGCTAAGGTTTTGGCATTTAAATACATTTGTGAAGTGAAAACCAGATAGTTAGTGGTTTAATCCAATTTTAAAGAGAAAAAGAAGAACCATTGGACATTAGATGTTGGGTAATAACTTTGTGTGCTACCCATGGGTTGGTTTTTTTTTACCTTGCCTCCCAAATTTGAAATTCAAAAACTAGTTGTTAGAGAGATGAGTTGTATGATGTGAGAGGGTTGAGTATGTAAGTAAATGTGTAAGAGACTTGTAAGAGGGAAGTGAGTTGGTGGTGCGTAGGGATTGCACCAGGCTTTACCTCTCGAGGGATCTCGAGAAGCTTACAACCCCCACCAGGCAGTGTACCTGATCGATGTAGTATAGTATAATGACAAGTACCGGGGGATTGATCGTTCAGCTAGGAATAGTGTCACTAGGATTAGAAAACCTAAAGACTAGGTCTAGAGATGAGGGATGATTCTTTTTGTATTTTTATATTTTTATGAAAGCAATTTAAAATCTCGGGTTTTGAAGGAGTTTGGCGGAATTAGTTGCTAGTCAACTAACCCAATACTAAGATGCAATCAAAATAAAATACTAAAAATTAAATTAAACTAAATTAAACTAGAGTTGTGAGCAATATGTGGGAGAATTGTGTTTACTTAGATTTCACTACTCCCTAGATATCTTTTACACGTTAATTACTTGTTATAGTTGCGTGGATGACGGATTGTATTCCTTAATACCATTCATGGGGTGGCGTACTTACTTCCCCAATCCTATGAGCGCCTACTTCACTCCTATGTCGAGCCGGCTAAGAAGCTCCTAACATGGGATCACTAGAATTTGCTCATGCATTAAATACAACCAATAAAACCTAGTACACATCAGTTCATGTTTCCTAAGACGTTCAAGCATGTTACACAATGGAGATCTGCCAGTTTTCTTAAGCCTAACATTGAAATCATTCATCCATTACAACCATAAACAAGTAATCAACACATAATTAACATCTAGGTTTCATTAGATCTAAGCAAACACAAGATAGATCTAGCCTAGCATGTTGAAATCAAGACAAGCATAAGATATATTCAAACAACACATAGACATATTGAATGAACTAAGAGAAGACTTATCTCAATTGAACATGAAAGGATTCAAGGGATGAAAACCCTTGAAAACACTATAAAATATGACCTAGGGTTTACAAAGTTCGGCCCTAGTTTTCTCCACACAAGTTCTTCTCTTATGAATGAAAAATAGAAAA
>JARVZY010000766.1:0-19721 GCA_030686995.1 Artemisia argyi | reverse complement strand
CCCTAATGGACCACAAACCCACAAGTCGGGCTTGGGCCGAATATCCCTTCTAACACTCCCCCGCAGTCCGAGCGGCGAAATCGCGAAAGCTCGGACTGGAGTAGAAACATAAAACATGAAATTGTAACTAATAGCAAGCAAGCATATATATATATATATATATATATATATATATATATATATATATATATATATATATATATATATATATATATATATATATATATATATATATATATATATATATATAAAAGAGGCTAACTATGAGTTGCACTTGAAGCTTTGAAGGTTGTACATGAAGCAGATATGCTGACTCATCATGTCTATTGTCCAGTCAGCAACATTTTAATATTTCGATTTCCTACGTGGAATGCCCAGTCAGCACTCCAATTTCAATAAATTTCCGGAAATGTATTAAAAAATTTGACACTTACAAGAATCGAACCCCGGTCTCCCATGTAAACAACCAACCATGCAACCACTAGACCAAATTGGTTTTTGTGAATATGTTTCAAAAATAAAAACCATAAAGGCAAGAATTTAGGTTTTAACACACAACTTTTCCCCCGCTCCCCTTGATTTCTCTGCATCCGCTTTTATGTGATATATGGTTTCCTTACTTCAATCAGTTATACATTTGAAAATCATATCACATTAATTTCGGTATCTTGATTTCACTCTCTAATTTTGAATTGATTCCAATTTTATCATTCAAATCAATTCAAATTCCTATACCCTAATTTAAATCTATAAATACCGAAGGTAATCATTCTGTAAGGCAGCATACATTGTTTTGTAAAGGTATTTTTTTCCTGAATAACCACACCACACTGATCATAAGCATCAATAGCCACCAATCTTCATCTTCATCAGTTTTGGAAACAAGTTTAATTATGGTTTAATTATATTTGAAATCGAATCAAATTAACCATTCGATTTCTCAGTGTGTTTGTGTTTTTTTGTTTTCTTTAGGTCGTTTAACCATGAATCCCATATCTGAGCTTCTCTACACAGTCGATTTTTCAGGTTCGTTTGTATATTTTATAGCTTTTTTTAGTTTGTCTAACAGTTGTTCATAATTTATTTTATCGGTTTTATTTACCATTCAATTTTTTGTGTTCTCTTTTTTGCAGAAAAAATTATGCCGAGCGATTGATGTTTAAGTTTGAACCTGTTCTTCAAGAGGGTCAGTATGGGTTTATATCTCTTGAATGAGTTTCATAGCTATGTAATCTTCTATATTTTCCACCCATAGATTTTTGCCATAGATGACAATTTCAATAACTGCAGTTGAGCCACCAGGACCTAATTGCATGGTTCTGATTGTGTATTTTTAAGTTTAGATGTATGTATTTGATTTTATAAATTTGTATGGTAAGCTTTTACATGTGGTTTTTGTTATTTATCAGGTTGTTCTTCTCGGGAAAGCCTAGAAGAGTTGTAGTTCCGGTTTTGGCAGATGGAAAGCCTGAAAGATAGTTTACTAATTACAGGTAACCAAACATTATATCCAAACATGATAGCTACTCTTCTTGCACAAATCCTTTTACGAATGCTTCTAGATCAAACTATGATATCACTGACAATCGTTCCACACCTACATGTCATTTAACCGGAGGTGATGTGTGTTAGCATTATAGGATGCACAAATTCTTATGTCGTTAGAATGTGCCATTATGTGTTTAACTTCTTGCCATATTTTGTTCCCATAATTTGACAGGTGTGAATATGTGTGGCGGTACCGCTCATAACAACACGGGTTTAGACAATGGCAGTCCACAAAGATCGGTGGCAGGTATGTTGGTGTCTATACTGATTTGGGTAACAATTTTAGTTTCTGATTTACATGTCGATGGATTTATAATCTTATCGTTATATGGAGCAACACCCAATTAAGACATCAGTTGTATTTGGGCTACAATTTTTGCAAACATGATTTGAGATAACCAGGTTGGAACTTTTTGCAAACATGGCACATGCTTGACTTTGTTATCATCTTTTTTAGTACTATTATTTTACCGTCGTTTTTGTGTCTATGGTAGATCAATCTAACAGCTGCCAAAACTTACAAGAACAAGATAAAAGTAGTCCAAAATAAATACTTGATAAAACAAAAACGGGGTGTGTAAGTTGATGAAATATTCAATAAGAGCTTATGGGGAATCTTGCATTTGCGCATTTTTAGTGGGGGTAATAGAGAACTTAGGCTGCAAACTATGACTTCTGATCGATTTCTACAATTGTTTTAACACAACTTTTCTACACATTTTTCTTACTCAATATCACGTAATGAAAATTAAAATGCATATCCAAACACTCCCTTAGTATGTGTTTTTTCTTGCAGTATAAGGCTCCTTATTTTTTTTGTACAACATGAACAAATAATATATGGAAGGGCTAGCGGATGCTTATGCAACTAAAGCTATCGCTGTTGTGGCCCTATGACTGATAATGGTGTTGCGGATACATGAGATAATGCTGTTAAAATAGAGGTTGGTACCAAGGTTAGTTGAACATGTACTACACTACTGCGTATATAGAAAGTCTTGGGCTCTATGATGTTGATGCTTGATCATGTGTCAGTCCGATGATCAGTATCATGGTAGTTTTTCTTTGAGGCATTGGCTATGCCAGTGGCTCATAACATTAGAAGCTACTCTTGCTTTAGATGAAGATTCTATGATAAGGGTGGGAGATGATACAGTTGGTGGTCCTGCTGTTACTCGCCAGCTGCGTGTTACCCGACTTGTGATGCAAGAACTACTGATTTGAGTATGTTGTATCTGTTACTCTCTTTGTTAGTATACGTCTGTGCGCACACACAAACATATATACAGTTATAGTATGGCCAAGGCATCAGAAGGATGTTGAATGTTTATGTTTGTTTTTTTACCTCAGGTAAATTACTTACACAGTCATCCCATACAGAGCTGAGACTAGAGAATGTTCATATAAGTCCAGTCGATATTAAAGTGAGCATCAAGTTTCTCTATTGTTTTTGGCGTATTAACTTTATTGGTTCTTTTATGAGTATATTTACATGTCAATTCATTTGCTTGAAGATTTAAACATGATAGTTGTGATTACAAAATCCATACAAAAACCATTAGCCAAAGTGGTTTTTTGGTTTTTGTATGGATTTCAAAACATTATTTCCAAACAGAATGGCAGGGGTTATTTAATTACATACCTTTATCAATAATCGACTTTTAAAACATATATAAACAATTTGGTTCACAATACTTTAGCTGATACCAAGGTTAGAATGATAATTACCACCTCTGTTTGGAAATTAGCCAAACTGTTTATCCGCTTTTAAATACATGCTCCTTTTTATTCAATTGCAAACCCTGAAGTAACATGAGCCTCAGATGACTCACTACCTCCATGGACCAATTCATAGGGCAATGATACAACGACAAACGTTAGACTTCACCCAACAGCTATATGCATTCTCAACCTTAAAAGTCAAGTTAATGAAGTTGAAGAATATCGATTGAGTCCTTTGTTTCATATTGTTTAGTCTTGGTTCTGAAGCTTATTGCTCTTTTTTTTGTTCACCGTCAATGTTTTCAGATGAGTTTGATGTTGGAGCAAAAGAGGAAGCTAAAGTATCGTCAATTCAGGTTATGTTTTATGTTTAACCGGTCAAGAGAAAAGCTTGCATAATCCAAAAGCATGTTAGTAATAAATATAATTTATTAAAGTTTGCTTTCTTTAGCCTCTAAACAAGTTACTAAAGTAGTAATGAAACTGTTACAAACTAAAAAAGTTTGCTTAAAGTGTTGAACTTGGGAAATATATAAAAAAACATTATGAGTAAAATTTCAGTTTTGAGTACACGTTGTCTCCTACTAATAAGGGACTTAAACTTATATTGCGAATTTCTTGTGATGTTGTACCTTAGTCCAGTTTACACAGGGCTACATATTTTGATATATGCTCATTGCACATGCCTATACATGGTTGTGTTTTTGTACGATGCCAAGAGAAGCGACACCAATTAAAACTAAGGTAATGTTTATTGGGGTTGTTAGTATTGTGTCAAGAAGAAGTGACACGGGTTGTTACATGGTTTAGTAATACTTATTTATATATTAAAAAGCTTTCAATCTTACCAAAAAAAGGTGTTTGTACATGCCTTTGAAAGGTATTATTAGCTGCACTAAACATATAGATCGTAACAAGATTATCTATTTTTCTTTGCAGGTTGCAATGCACAATTTTCTAAGCGTTATAGATGCAGCTGATGGTGCAAAATTATCTACGAGTCTGGCATACAAGTATGTTCTTATTCTTTTCTTAATAACTTATATTGATATATTTTATGTATTAATATTGTGTAGTGACGGGAACAAATAGTATGAGTTAGTAAAATTACGCACGTGTATCCATTCTTTTACTTGATTTATAAAATAAGTTTGTGCACTAGCACTCTGTTGAAAAACAGTCGTTTCCTTTCGAATATGCATTCATAGCCAAAACTGTGGAATTGTGTTAATTCCTTAACAAAACACTATACAATGGTTGCCTTTCTCTCAAACAAACGCTTATTATTCTTTTTTCCTTGGAACTTTTTAAGGTTAGACTTTGGGAGACTTTCAACATAAGTAACCTACAAATATTTGGTTTTACTCAGTTGAAGTTAAAACGCAACCCATGTCATCTATACACGTGCCTCTCTTGTGGCACATGATGGAATGGGTTGAAAGTTGCCCAAGCCTTCTTTTAATACAAACTGATTTTCCAGATAGTAAATATTAGGCCGGGTTGCTAATTTTCTTTGACTTTAAACCCATCAACGTTTATACCACTGTTTGAACATTGCTCAAATTCTGCTTTCTCTCTTTAAAATGTAGCTAAACCAAAAGGTACAATTTTTTCAAACATGGAACTTATATCTTTGTTTTTATGCACAATCAATGGTTGTTCAACTGAAATATCAGAGTATTCCAAGCCAAGTCAGAGTTGCAGGGAAGTAAATGGGTCTGGAGTGCCAATTTTATTACAAATTTCTGTTTTCATGTGTGTTTTTCTATTTTGACTTCTACAGCTTTTTCATTTAATCCTAAGACCTTATTGTAATTCTACTAAGGTATTCTTTTGATTGTACATGTGCACTATGTGACAGTTAATGTTGCCGTTGCATAGTGAAATAACGTATTGCATATGGAGCGGAACAGAGAGGCCGGTAGGACAAGAACCGAACTGAAAATGGCACAAGTGACTGAAACAAGCAAGAAGGTAAAGCATCTGTCGCTGTAGCATTTGCATATGAAGAAATGTAGATGGAAAAACTGAATCTAAAATCCAAGAGACTGAAACAACAAGCAGTAGCGACTTCCAAGGTAGTAAGGCAGTAATGTTTCGAAGGGGTGTTTGGAATTGCGTTTATATCGGTTAATAAGAGTCAAATAAAAAAAAACGTATGAGTTACTATAAGTAAAAACTTGAATTTCGTTTATATCAGTTATAGAGTACCGCACTTTCCACTTTAGAATTCTAACAAGAGATAGGGACATAGGTTATTCAAATATAGATTTGAAATGCTTACAAGTCTAAATCGCTTATAGGGTGTTTGGGCGAGTTTATTTTAAAATGATTATTGCTATATTAGGGAGGAAATAAGCTCATAAGCATAAGCTCATATTTTAAAATGACGTGCCTTTTATTCAAAAAAAGTTCTAGGAAGAATCCTTTAAATGGTTCTATTTATTTTTTATGCATGTTGATGCTCAGGAGTTTAAACTTTGAAGTATTTTTTTTAATTGATATAAAGGTTCATGAGAGGGGGAAAGTAAGTGAATGCATCGTGATAAGGGTGGGAGCGGCTCTTCATTAGATTCGGAGTTTTTTCATGATATTAGTGAAAATTATATTTGGGCTACACTTGCTCTTGTGGTTGTCTTTGAATTTAGTATTGGTAACCGTAGTTCCACATATTGTGATTTTTTTTTTCTCATGTTATGCATTATTTTGTAGGTTGCATGGCTTGAAACTGAAAAAGAACAAATGAGAGTGGCTAAGGAGGCAAAGGGTATTTTGTTACTGTCTAAGGGTATATGGCGAGGAATGTTGAACTTGATTAAGGAATAATTGAACTGTATCGTAATGACTATGTATTAACGATAGAATTCCGAACAATATGATTCGTTATCCGAACACCTCAAGACCCAAGTCCACTAATGAGTTTTTCACCAAAGTACTTCGGATTATTATTATAATTTTCATAGAATACATGTGTGCCGTTATTCTTTATTTATGTATGTCCATATATAATAAATAAATTAATATAAATAAGCTAACCCGCCGATCCGGCGGGTTATGAAACTAGTATATATATATATATATATATATATATATATATATATATATATATATATATATATATATATATATATATATATATATATATAGGGGGACTTTCTTACGAGAACCATTTTATCCGCGAGAACTGAGAGAACCACCAAAAACATACATGCGCGCCTTTTAAAATAAAATAAAAATACATGCAAATCATAAATAATCGTAAACATCCACCTATGTTCTTCAATATCATTATGAACTCATCCTCTTTTTTCACAAAAACCTTACACACGGCCGCAATATTGTCGTTGCACGTCTTATAAGAACATACATGCACACCTTCAAAGAAAGTTTTTGTATTTCGAATTTCTTATCAAATTCTTTAGAACAACTATGTTTTTTTTTTAAAACATATGTGTTGTTTTGAAAACATATGTGCAAAAATACAATTATTGAAGGCGTGCATGTATGTTTTTGTTGGTTCTCTTAGTTCTTGCAGATAAAATGGTTCTCGTTTGAAAGTTACACTATATATATATATATATATATATATATATATATATATATATATATATATATATATATATATATATATATATATATATATATATATATATATATATATATATATATGTATTGATCTATTTAACGTTTCTTTCACAAGTCCTTTCAAATGATCAAGGTTCCAATTATGCTACTCCATATCGCTAAGAAGCAATCAAGCCGATTTTGTTTCAAATCATCAATGTTTCATTTCATATAGTTCATGTCGAAAGAGAGGAAACTCGCGTCTTCGTAGTAGCCACCAAGTTAGCAATGAAGTCTATTTTGCTACAAATCATCAACATTTTTGTAAAATTCCACTTAACAAATATCCAAACCCACATATGGTAACTAAATGAAAATGTGAACCATAATCCACAAGTTAGCTTAAAAGCCTTAAAGTACATACTTTTGTAAAACCAATTTCATACATGACCATCTGACATGAATTATATCATGTGAAAAAAAGAAAAGAAAAAGAAAGGGTAATAATGAAAAGCGAATTATAGGTAGGGAATTTGCTAACAAGTAATTCCCAAGAATACACCAATGGAGTGTGATAGGGGGACCAGTGAAATTCATTAAAGCAGAAGCAATCAAGATCGAGTTTTATTGGAAAGTGTAGTATTCTAGAAAAGTACTGTATTAGCAAAATACTACTCTACTATGTATCTTTAAAATCAAGGTTTTCAAGATTGGGATCATACTTAGGATCGTTTTCGTCTTTGCAAGATCGTGATCGTAAGATCGGATCAGGATCCTAAGATCCTACTATAATGCTATTCTTTAATAATCTTTGTAATACTATTCAAATCTACAAAATATTATATAAACATGAAATTATATGAATATTTCAAATATAATGATATTAAAACTTTGTTGGTAAAGTGAAACATGAAACACATTAAAGGCTTGTTCCTTTTTTTCATATGGGAAAGATTTGGGCCAACTAAATATTTAATATTGTTACTTTTTAAAGTGGGGTCTTCATTTTCTAATCAAGAGAGGGTGAAAATAGAACTCCTCCTCATCCAGACGTAATAACAGCCCATTGGCCCACATGGGACCTACTCACCCTTTAGCTAACATAAAAAGTAAACGCCCTCTAAGTCATTAACGATCGGTAACAACGAGAAATTAAATATTAGCAATATGTTTCAATAGTTCTATTTTGCTTATGAAAAGAAGTTGCGTGATTGAATCCAAAAGCGGGGATATGTTAAAAAAAAGCTGGAATATGTAAAGCTGATTTGGGACCAGTCACGCTAGTTTGATACTAAAATGAAAATGATCAAATATAGCAACGCATAATTCTTTTCATGTTCCCATACATTAGACAGAAACAATATATGATCATTTGTATATACGAACAATAATGTGGTCAAAGACGAGTCACTAATAGGATGGCTAAAACAACCCGAACCCGACGGGGAAATCAGGAAACCCAAACTAATTGGGGCGGGGCGGGTCATGGTAATCGGGTTTGGGGCTTAAAAGGGGATTTTAATCGGGTTTGAGGGCGAGAGCGAGAAATCCCCGCCCCGCCCCGAATAATATATACGTGTGTATATATATATATATCTATAGCAATATAGTATTTTCTTATTATTTACGTGATAAAAAACATTACTCTAATTTTGTTATTTTTCATATCTTTGTAAGCGGATTGTCTAACCAGTGCCCTAAGGGCACTGGTTAAGAAGGGGGATGACTCACAAAAAAAACACTAAAGAAATAATTAAAAGACTCAGGGCCTACACTTTTTTAATGAAGAAATATATTTTTAGTACTTTTTTGTGGGTCCTCCTCTTCTTAACCAGTGCCCTAAGGGCACTGGTTAGACAATAGGGATTGTCTAACCAGTGCTCTAAGGTCACTGGTTAAGAAGGGGGAGGACCCACAAAAACAACACTAAAGAAATAATTAAAAGACTCAGGGACCTACACTTTTTTAATAAAGAAATATTTTTTTAGTACTTTTTTGTGGGTCCTCTTCCTTCTTAACCAGTGCCCTAAGGGCACTGGTTAGACAATCCCCTTTGTAAGATTGCAAAATTGTGATTATAGAAACCAGTGTCATTTTTTTAAGTTTTAATTTTTGGCGGCGTAATTTGTTATTATTTATATATAATATTATCATTAAAAACTTAACAAGGCTTGTTTGTAATTAATTATTGATAGGTTCTTAATTCTTCAAATTATAACTAACGGTCTAAAAATAATAACAAATGCGAAATGGTGCGGGTTTGGTCGAGAATTGCACCTAAAGATGACATCCCGATAAGATCCCCGATTAATATGGGGCGGGTTTGGGGGAACATCGCGGCTCAACGAGACGCCCCGATTAAATCCTCGATGAGGATCGGGACGGGTTTAGGGAGAACTTCGGTAATCGAGTTTGAGGATAGGGATGACCACCCCACCTCAAACCGGCCCCGTTGCCATCCACTATAGACAAATCATTGATAGCATCTCATTTTCATTACTTTTACTTAGTCATGCCATTGTTTAGTAGAAAACTCTAATCAAAGACATGACTTTATGTCATGACACGTGGAGGATCAAAGCAGAAGTGGGACAGTGAACTAGAAACAGTAGGACTTTATGTGAAAAGCAATCAAAGCAATAAATTGCACAAGTGTGATCAGTCAAACCAATTGTTATTTGGTACACTCAAAACCAATCAAAGACATGAGTTTATATCATGACACCTGGAAAGTGACCATTGAAATTCATTACTCTATGGTATACCAAAGTCATCTCACTTTTTCTAGGGTTGTGTTAACCACACCCTCTGGCCTACCCTTGTCCCATTGTCTTTTTCGTTTGTCTCTCAATTTATTTCAGTACATCACAGTTTTTTGCCAGTTTCTGTTATGTATTTCTGACAGTTTTAAGCGTTTGACATATTAAACTTTATATTTTCTGTTCCGCACTTTCAGGTTTATAGCTTTTTGATATAAACAAAATTATAAAAATAAAAAAATTTAAAAAAAATAAAAAAAGGGGAGGGTGTGGTCTAACATTTTTGGGGAGGGTGGGGATAACGGCCCCCTTTTTCTATCCTTCTTTCTTTTTCATCACCCTTCTCTAGATTTAAATCTAGAGAAGGGTGGTGAAAAAAAAAGAAGGATAGAAAAGTGAGATGACTTTGGTATACCATGGAGTAATGAATTTCAATGGTCTCACAAGGGTGGTGAAAAAAAAAGAAGGATAGAAAAGTGAGATGACTTTGGTATACCATGGAGTAATGAATTTCAATGGTCTCACTTTTCGGGTGTCATGATATAAACTCATGTCTTCGATTGGTTTTGAGTGTACAAAATGACAATTAGTTTGACTGGTCACACTTGTGCAACTTATTGCGATAACTTCTCACATAAAGTCCTACTGTTTCTGATTTCACTGTCCCACTTGTGCTTTGATCCTCCACGTGTCATGACATAAAGTGATGTATTTGATTAGAGTTTTCTACTATACAATGGCATGACTAATTGAAAGTAATGAAAATGAGATGCTATCAATGATTTATCTATAGTGGATTGCAATGGGGCGGGTTTGAGGTGCGGCGGCCATCCCTATCCCCAAACCCGATTACTGAATATCTCCCCAAACCCGTCCCGATCTCCATCGGATATCTAATCGGGGCGCCTCAACCATACCCGCTCCATATTAATTAGGGATCTTATCGGGGTGTCCTCTTTGGGTGCAATTCTCGACCAAACCCGCACCATTTCGCATTTGTTATTATTTTTACACTTTTACTTATAATTTGAAGAATTAAGAACTTATTAATAATCAATTACAAACAAGACTTATTAATTATTATACATAAATAATAATAAAATACCCCACCAAAAATTAAAACTTAAAAAAATGACACTAGTTTCTATAATCACAGTTTTACAATCTTACAAAGATATGAAAAATAACAAAATTAGAGCAATATTTTTTATCACGTAAATACTATATCATTATAGATATATATGTATGTACATATATATTATTCGGGGCGGGGCGGGAATTTCCAGCTCCCGCCCCGCCCCAATTAGTTCGGGTTTCATGATTTTCCCGTCGGGTTCAGTTTTTTTTTACCATCCTAATAGTGACTGGTCTTTAACCACATTATTGTTCGTATGTACAAATGATCATATATTGTTTCTGTCTAACGTATGGGAACTTGGAAAGAATAATGCATTGCTATATTTGATCATTTTCATTTTTGTATCGAACAAGCGTGACTGGTCCCAAATCTGCTTTACACATTCCAGCTTTTTTTTTTGAAACATATTCCAGCTTTTGGATTCAATCATGCAATTTCTTTGCATAAGCAAAATAGTACTATTCAAACATACTGCTAATATTTAATTTTTCGTTGTTACCGATCGTTAATGACTTAATGTGTTTCATGTTTCACTTTACCAACAAAGTTTTAATTTCATTATATTTGAAATATTCATATAATTTCATGTTTATAATATATAATATTTTGTAGATTTGAATAATATTATAAAGATCATTAAAGAATAGTATTATAGTAAGATCCTGATCCGATCTTACGATCACAATCTTACAAAGACGAAAATGATCCTAAGTTGATCTCGAACTATAAAACTTTGATTTTAAAGATACATAGTAGAGTAGTATTTTGCTAATAGTACTTTTCTAGAATACTACACTTTCCAATAAAACTCGATCTTGATTGCTTCTGCTTTAATGAGTTTCACTCGCCCCCCTATCACACTCCATTGGTGTATTCTTGGGAATTACTTGTTGGCAAATTCCCTACCTATATTTCGCTTTTCATTATTACCCTTTCTTTTTCTTTTCTTTTTTTCACATGATATAATTCATGTCAGATGGTCATGTATGAAATTGGTTTTACAAAAGTATGTACTTTAAGGCTTTTAAGCTAGCTTGTGGATTGTGGTTAACATTTTCATTTAGTTACCATATGTGGTTTGGATATTTGTTAAGTGGAATTTTACAAAAATGTTGATGATTTGTAGCGAAATCGACTTCATTGCTAACTTGGTGGCTACTAAGAGGATGCGAGTTTCTTCTCTTTCGGCATGAACTATATGAAATGAAACCTTGATGATTTGAAACAAAATCGGCTTGATTGCTTCTTAGCGATATGGAGTAGCATAATTGGAACCTTGATCATTTGTAAGGACTTGTGAAAGAAACGTAAATAGATCAATACATATATTCAGTAAGATGTAAACGATGTGATCAATGTGACCTTACAATTTTGACTGTGTCATACCAATAGAAGTTAGGGGACTTCAATATTAAATGGTGCAAGTTGTCCTAAAGGCTCCAAAGAGATGGATTACATCTTTCACCCATGTAAACACCTGAAAACCGACGAATTTAGGTTCCTAAGGTTTTGGAATGTCTTGCATGCCATATGTTACGCATTAGACATGTTATCGACATCCAAACTTTCATTGTAACAATCTACTAGAACTTGTTTGATGTTCTTACCTTTTACCTCTATATCAAACTTTTTCTATTGCATCCTAAATCAGATTATATATAATGTTGCAATTTACATGGCACAAACTCAATTCAATTAATTTGGCCATAAATCCAGGTAATAAGCTAGCTAGTACATTGAAAATGTATTAATTGTATGCTATGCTTTGTCTTAACATAGCGTGCTATGTATATCAAGTAAAAAAGATCGCAAATCACTAATATAAGCTAAACGCTTCGCCTCCAAGTTTTATATGTCAACAAGTTTGCATATTCTAAAAATAATTTCAATCAGTAACGAGGGCGAAACCTGCTTGCTAGGGGCGCTTTTTCTTATACGTACGTACATATAATATATGATACATCGATAACTTTCATATATGCATAGATCCATATATATTGGGAACAAAACCTATGTATAAGAGGGACAATTTTCATACATGCATATAATGGCAAGTCTTTCATCTAAGCACATAGCAATAAGTGTTTACATATAATGAGAACAAAACTTACAAGGGGCCCTGTTTTCAGACCGTGACACGTTTTTTCCCACATAGAAATGAGGGACGGTTTGGTAATTTTATACTTCCTTCCTTTCATAAAAACCCCATATATCCCACCCCATTTCTAGTCACTCCTCCTTCTTTCTTTTTTTCTTTCAAAAAACTTTGATAACCAAGGAAATTATGGATAACCAAGGAAAATGGAACTCTTCGCTCTGCGGCTGTAGCTGCGACCATGGATGGAACTAGAACACAAAACGACCATGTGCACTTAGAATAAACTAAATAATATTACAAACAGAAGCTTTAAGGACCGGATGCATTTAAGAAAAATTGAGGTTTTTTTTAAAACAAAATTAACACTTACGCAACAAAAATCCATGTGTGTCTCAGGACCCCCGAGACACCCCTTGGTTCCATCACTGGCTGCGACGGTAAATGTAAGTTTGTTAAACTTTGATAACTTTGTTATCACGTAACTAATTAAAACCTTCAAGATGTTTTCCCAACTCATGCCATGAATACAGGCATCGAGACTATGCTGTGCCCGTGCATTGCGTACGGACAGGTGGCCTCGCGTGTTTACAAAGACAACAACATCCGTAAGTGTATTTGTTTTTTTACTGTTGTTAATGTTTTGTAAAATCTTTGGAAAATATATATATCGTTTTACAAAAATATGTCGAAAACATGAGATGTCACTTTGACGAAGCATAATGTCGAAAACTTTTGAGTTTTATTTTTTATTATTTTATTATTTTTTAATTTTTTTTAAAGAAAAATATACAGTTAAAGGTATGGAAGTCAATTGTTGAAGAAGATGAATAATAGTATTCATACCCTAGTATTTACTTGTTTGCATTCTACTCTAGTTATTTTCTTCGTCAGTATATAGACGACGTGGGGCATGTAGAAGTAAATTTGAATTTGTTTTATGATATATTTAGTTTTAGTAATTTAAAAATGAATGGTACGAGAATCATAATGTATGCTTACTGAAGTGGTTTTATACGACAGAACTACATAAATGGTTTTTTGATTTATTTATTTGAATGTTCTCTCCTGATTAAAGGGTGAAAGGGTTGTTTTATATGTATATAGTACCTAGTTATAAAAATTTACCATTAAAGTTACAGGTTAATATTTTTAGGTTCTTAAGTTGTTACAAATAATTTTTAGATTTTATATTAGTTTACAATAAATTGACAAGTTTTTTCAACATGTCAAACAGCGGCTTGGTAGCATTCTCTCTCGTATGTGTTTTGTTTCTTCCCTGGATGTACCTGTTGCATGCTCTCGTTGGCAATGCGTTTGAGACTTCGCCATGGTTACAACTTGGATGGAAACGTATGTTGTGATTTTATCACACATTGTTGTTGTTGTGAGTTATGTGCAGTGGCCCAACTGAAGCGGGAGACGAAGCACCAAGACGCTATTCATGGTAATTAAAGTTTTTCAATCTCTCTTTCATTGAAAGGTAAACATCAATCATAAATGCGGTTCTGACTCGTTTTTATTGATTCCATGGCGATAGGGGCACCCATACCTCAGCAAATGGAACTACAACGAATGAAACGCTAGTTTCATTAGGGCTTCTCGACCACAACACAAGCATGAGTTTCCTTTGTTTGTTTGTCTATCTTGTTTGTTTTAATTTTTGTCGAACAATGTTGTTATTTTTAATCTCTTAATTAATGCATGCACTGTAAGTTGCTTAATTATTTATCTTGGCATGTTACCCTTTTGTTTCATAGTTACAGTTTTTGTTTTGTTGGTCGGGGTTATAGGGCTATATGTTAAACACATTAGCTGTGTCGTCCCTTTATGATACATATGTGCGACTAGCTAGTTGTAACACCCCGTTCCCGCTTAGACCAAAAAATTAAAACTTTACACGTGGAAACGCTTGACTTTAATGGACATACCCTTACTCTTTTACAAGCTGACAAAAATCCATAAACATTTAGACATTGAGACGATTTTTAAATGAAACTAGACTCAATTACCTTCGAAACGCTAGGTGGCACGACCCGTAACTCCTTACGGATTAAAAGATATGATTTTTCAAAAACTGACAAAATTTATCCACTGTTCAAACCGAAATTGAAACCGAAATTTGGTATGTTTCATACCGAAATTTCACCCTTTTACACAATAAACAGCCCATACCACCTTATTTACATACCAAACTCACCCAAAGCCATTTACCTTTCATACTTAATCATTTACATAATTAATCAACCCGTTTGCTACCCAAAATGGGTAAAAACACACTTAACCCAAACACCCATTTATCTGCATAATCCTTTTATGCATCTTTCAACCCATTTTCCAAAAAAAATAACTTGTATGACTCGACAATTAACGAAAACTTTCCAGATTTACTTAATACATCCATGGGCTCATTTCCATGTGAAAACATTTACCATTTGACTCTCGGAAATATACTTTACAAATTGACGGGTTTTGTACCGAAACCCATTTCGACCCGTTACATGACATGAGTCACATACAACTTCCATAACACCTCAAACTTAACCAAAATCATTAACATAACATGATAAACTTGTTCCATACACACATGACCCGTTTACATCCCAAAATGGGTAGAAACACGCTTATGCCAAACACTCCCTTAACTTGACCATAAAATACATGAACCATGTTATAACTTACAAATTGACCACCAATTCAAACACTTGACACTTGACCATACTTTACAAAACATTAATGACTCACGGGGGTACAAACATGACACTTGAGCTCGGTATACTACCTAGCTCCTACTATCTTACCAAATCCTTCTACACTTCGCATATAAGCAAGTCTTAACTCATACTCCAAACCGTAGAATCTCCATGATATATGAACCTACAAAACATGGTTAGACAACTAAACCATAAGCTTTCGCTTAGTAAGTAACCCGACATAAAACATATATCATACACATATTAGCACATAAGCATTATGATTACTTACTTCAATCCATAACATTCACTATACCATATAGTCTTCATTCATTACTCAATCCATATGCTACACTATCACAATCATAATACACATATGGATAACATACATATAACATATGTTTTAGTACAAGTTACTTACCTTCATTCCAAGCTAGCTATCAATATACCAAATCACCATCAACAACATCACTATTCATCATCATCATCATCATCCTTCATTATTACCAAACCTAGTAGCATAACAATCAATAATCATAAACAAAGGTTTATACAAAACCCACCATAACTTACTCATCATCCTTTATATATCATCATATGATCATATCTTGATCATATGATGAAATCCCCAATTACTCCATATGAACCCTAATTCAATATTCATAAATTAACTCAAGATAGTGATTACTTACTTGCATAGAATCATTACTAGGGCTTTATCTCTTGAATTGGGAGTTTAATTCTTTCATCAAAAGATCATATGTTAAACCTTCCCTCTCTTCTCTCTTGCTCTATGTCGACACACAAGAACACACCACACTTTCCTGAAACATTTTAGAATGTCTAGGAATTCCTTCACATATAAGCCACCACAACTTTGGCCTAATGACATTATTAGTCCCTTAGGTCATGTAACCATTCATCCTTAGTACTAGAACAAGTTGGTTCTAGTGCTAGTTTGAGGTTTTGGCAAGAATAGTCCCTGCAGACTAGAACAAGTTGGTTCTAGTATAGAACAAGTTGGTTCTAGTACCAGTTTGGGATTCTGTCAACTTAGGTCCCTCAAGTTCTTATCCCTCTTACTTATGACACATAATACTTCTAAAACCACATTATGAAATACTATGACTATCGGGTTTGACCACATCATTTGTTGACTAACCAACCACGTAAGGCTCTTAGTCCATTACATCTAGGGTGGAGTCCAAGTACCCGGGAGACGGGTCTAACAATTCTATCCCCCTTATTTAGATTTTGTCCCCGAAATCTCTCGTCTTTTGCTATCCAAAACTGAATCACAACATATGCATGTCTCATAATTTCAAACTCCTTAGTCATTAGTCATTACATTGCAACGATCTTAGTGATCTTGCAATTCCAAGCTTCTATATCACAATCATAACTCATAATAGACTATAAGCAATACTACTCATCACAAGCTTATCTAAAATTTCCAACAATGACGATTTGTCATCCAGGAACATCTACTATTTGACTTTCCATAAGTCAAACTTCAACACTATCATCACTTCATTCACAAATGCACTAACATGACCTTAAGTCATATACCGGCCAAAATTACACTTTACACAATATCAACACTTATCTACTTCCAAATACCGGTAACTTATCTCGCAATATATACATAGTACCATATAAACGACACTTCCAAAACCAAATCTACGCATTACTAAAGCAATCCTCTTGTTAAGTCGTGGGAATTCCACCCATCATCTTATCAACTTAAAGCAAAAACTCATTCTAGGCGTCTATCTTAAGGTTCATATAGGACCTTAACGCCACTACAAGCTTTTATATCTAATCTCTTCTTATAACGTCTAACCTGTTTTAGTTTTCACTTTCTCATATCTCTACCCGTATTCATGTCATATCGGCTACACATAAGCCCACTCATTTATAACTCTTTACTTACATAAAAAGGCGTGCCAATGTATGCAAGTAAGGAATTATAAACTTATGGTTCGGCGATTTACAATTTCTTTATTTAAACGAAGAGGCGTCTCAATCTATTTAAATAAGGAGATTATAAATCCTCCTACTCATGTACTTCCGACACAACAATTATACTTACTTTACTTTCTTTCTTTTCTAGCCTTGGATCCAATCTCACTAACTATTCATCCATGTCATAAAGACAAGCTGGCTATCCCGAAGGATACCATAATATCCATGCCTTTGCGGCAAGCTGGGCCACCCCGAAGGATGCCATAACTATCATCCTTGCCATAAGGCAAGCTGTACAACCATGCCATGAAAGGCAAGCTAAGCTATCCCAAAGGATACTTTCATACATGCCAAGAATATAGGCAAACCATGCCGGCGAAGGCAAGCTAACAACCATGCTATGAAAGGCAAGCTAACAACCATGCCATGAAAGCAAGCTAGGCCATCTCAAAGGATGTCAAAACACATGCCATAAAGGCAAGCTGGGCTATCCCGAAGGATACCAAAACTAGAGAATTGGATCCAAGCTATATCTAACTTATCATCTTTACTCGCTTTATCTTTCATGTACTTTTATCATTAAGTACATGCTATCACTTCAACACTTCTTATTGCCTTGAGCAATTTCAACATTCGCTACCACGTTTACATTCATCAAGACAAGTTGCTATATTACACTTGTTAAATTATGTTTGCATTCTCACAATGCTACTTATCATTTATCCGTCAACCCCAAGTTGACTCATACATTCACTACGTGGCATCTCTATTTTAGACAACTTCTATATGATGCTTGTCCATTTGCAGTTTACACATTCTCTATGTGTCCTTACCACACACTTTTACTATTATCCGTCAATCCTTGTTGACCATGTTCACAACTCATACTATCACTTCATTTAGTCTACTAAACTTTACTCATATAAGCCTTACATAGGCTTATTCTATAACATTTACATTAATCTCATCACATACTATCCAATATATAAACATGACTATAATCATGTTTTACGATTCTTCTAGCGCACTTCATATCACTTATGAATTCTAGCGCAATCTATGTCTCATTCATCACTTCTACTCATCACGCTTAACCATTTACTTACTAACACATTTTACTTATCATGTTTTATATATAACATGATCTCGTCACATCTTAACCGTATACTTTAACTTTTCATATTTTAATTAAGCGTGTAAGACTTATGCTTCAAGCATCTACTCATTATTACATATTATCGTTCATGTCTCATGAAAAATGCATTCCAATGCATCTATCTCAACTCATACACTTCTATGAATCGTGCTCTCAAGCACATCACATAAAACTTAGACATATAATAAACTACTACCATAGACTTAACGTCACATAAACAATAACACTTAACACTTATATAACAAGTGTTAAAAACATTCATAATCATAATCAAATAATATAGTCTATGGCTCATACATCACATTGAACAATCAATCTATGTCTAAGCATCAATATTCTAATTAGCCGCAAGCACTAGTCTACCTTATAACTAAGACATCATGACACTTTAATTCGCTTACTAGCCCATCTCAAATACTACTTGGCATTTCTACGAGTACTCGCATTCCATTACCTCTACTCTTACATTCACATAATCACATAATAGTCATCGGCACCAGTCAAGGTACACGGCCAACAAATCATTCAAACACTTCAAGTCCTCCACTGACTAATACCTCATACACATCAACACTATATCATACATCCATCACTTATCATCATTAATCTCATATATCATAAAATATAATCCATCTCATACTTAACATTTACTTTTCGCATTACTAACACTTACATCCATGATGCGTGGGAATCGCAACAGGCTTTACCTCTCGAGGGATCTCGAGAAGCTTACAACCCCCACCAGGCAGTGTACCTGATCGTTGTAGTATAGTATAGTGACAAGTACCGGGGGATTGATCGTTCAGCTTAGGAATAGTGTCGCTAGGATTAGAAAACCTAATTAATAGTTCTAAAGGTGAGGGATGATTATTTTTGTATTTTTATATTTTTATGAAAGCAAGTAAAATCTCGGGTTTTGGAAGAGTGGGCGGAATTAGTTGCTATTCAACTAACCCAAAACTAATATATAATTAAAATAAAATACTGAAAATGAAATTAAACTAAATTACACTAAGGTTGTGAGCAGTAATTGGAGAAATTGTGTTTACTTAGACTTCACTACTCCCTAGATATCTTTTAC
>JARVZY010007370.1:10000-17500 GCA_030686995.1 Artemisia argyi | reverse complement strand
GATAAGTGGATATAAGAAAGAGTGTTGTTGAGATCTATCTAGCCCTAAATAGCTTTGGAATTTCTCCATTTGAAATTCTATTTAAATGAAAGGTAGAGGATTTTTGGGATTATAAATGATACATAGTGCGATACAGTCAAAACAAGGTATTATAGTACAAACCAAATAGATACCTCGGATACAGATAAACTTATCAACGGATTCTCTATCCTCTCTTTTTCCATTTAAATTTAAGTATTTATGTTCGTTTTCATTATAGGATAACAAGATGATTAGAAATCCTTTACTTTTTTCAACCTAATCGCTCTTTTGATTTTGGAAATTTTTTATCAATATACTGTTTCTTATACACATACGTTTCCATTATGAAATGGAGAATGATAATATTTAGGATTCATTAAAAAATCAGGAATACATTCCTGGGAGAAAGCCTTCCCGTATTGGGCACTAATATTTTTTTAACGTCTAATTAGATCGGGTAATCGTTCAAATTAAGAACGGAAGCTCGTTGCTTTTTCTTTCCCTAAAAAAAAATGAAATGAATTGAAGCTTTGGGGCCCTATCCATTTATTAATTCGACCCAACTTGAAATTGACTTTAGTTTCCTACCTTTCAATAAATTAAAGAAGGCTTTGTACCGAGCCGGAAAGAATAAAATATTCTCAAAACTCTTAATTGATACGACATGCTATTTTTTCCATTCATTCCCTTTCAGGATCAGTCGTGGTCTTCCAAACTTTACCGATGGTATGGACGAATCCCTCGCTTCATCTAAATGTGTAAAAGATCCTAGCCGCACTTAAAAGCCGAGTACTCTACCGTTGAGTTAGCAACCCAAATAGAAAAAGGGGTATGTAGATACAATCAGAATAAAAAAAAATTATTAAATCAAAGCATTAATCTACGAAATAAAAAATAGAAAAAAATTTCTAATCTATTTGGAACATAAAAATGACTAAATTAGATGAAAAAAAATTCCCGATCAAAATAAATAAAGAAATGTAAAAAATGCTAGACCATCCCCTATTTCTATGTTATACACTTTTTCAATCAAAAATCCGGGTATCAAATCCAACGAACCCATCATTTGAATCAACAGGTAAAAAAGAAAACCTATGGGACGGAAATAAATAGAACTGCTTATCACGATGAATTATATTTGTTCGATACAATGTTGTCAATATAAACGTTAAGAAAGGAATACGATGGAAAAAAAAAACAAGAACTTAAATTGAAAGAATAGTAAAAAAGGGACTTGTGTTGGATTGGCACTGCATATACATATATACTAAAAATTTTAGTTTAGATGGAGAATAAACAAAGAAGAAGTAGAAAAAGTATTTATGCAATCAAGAGTGTATTGAATCCATATAGAATAAAGAACTTCGATTCCTTGTTTCTTACTTGATATTAGAGGTCGAATGAAAACCATCCAATTGCAGGTAATGCCAAAATAGTTCTATTTTGTGAGGATGAATCAAATAAGGGTTTCCTTAGAAAAGGATTCTATCAAAAAAGATTCTATCAAAAAGGATTCTATAAAAACAATGATAACTAGATACGAATAGAAGAAGAAAAGAAGGAAATAAAAAAACATAGTATAGAAAAGATATCCAAAATGATATAGAAATCATTATCCTACCCTTATTTTTTATTTCCTTAATTTAATTGAATTTCATTTGATTAGGGCAAAACCTCTGCCTTTTTTAAAATATCCTGAACAGTTCCTGTAGGTTGAGCACCTTTTTCAAGGAAATAGAGAATAGCGGGAACGTTTAAATAAGTTTGATTCTTGATCGGATCATAAAAACCCACTTTCTGAAGATCTCTTCCTTCTCTTCGGGATCGAACATCAATTGCAACGATTCGATAGACGGCTCATCGGGATAGATGTAGATGAAAAAGAACCCCCCCCCCCTAGAACCGTATAGGAAGTTTTCTCCTCGTACGGCTCGAGAAAAAATGATGTTTTGTCTATGGATAAAATTAGAATTAGAATAAATAGAAAATCTGTAAAATGAATTATTCTATAATATAATTTCAAATTTCAATTTAACTCATAGTCATTTTTATTTAGCTGCGTTGCTGAAAAAAAATCATTTGTACTCATAACTCAAGTTCAATAATATAATAATAATAATTCTCAAATATATTAAAGATTTTTAAGATATTTTTTTATTGAGTGGTCTTTAACCCACCGTTTTTGTCTCGTTTAAAATTTATTTGGATTCTTTATTCGGATCCGTGAGACAATTGAAGTGGTGTTTCCTTGTTCTGGGATCCTTTATTTTTGTTTTAAATCATTGGGTTTAGACATTACTTCGGTGCTTCTTAATCCTTTCAAAATGGTAGCAACATACCCCTTTTGGGATTTCTTTCTATCAAAGAATCATACCGAGGTTGATTCATGCGCGATACACTGTCGATCGAAAAAGTTTTAGCCGTTCCAACAATTTTGAAAATTTGTTGGAATGGAATCCTTTCGATTTCTATATCGAAGATATACTTACGAAGTTGTTCCAATTTATTAATTGGCATTAACCCTAGATCGTTGCCCCTGAGAAATTAATAAATACTTTCTACTCGAGCTCCATCATGAACTATTTACATTAGAACCCAATAAAAAAAGAAGGGTTCTAGTAGAATAGAACAAACGACGTCGAGCCAAGAGCACCTTCATTCCTATATAAAATGGTGGATGTAACAATAAGAATCCACACCGGATCATGTCCTTCAAGTCGCACGTTGCTTTCTACCACATCGTTTTAAACGAAGTTTTACCATAACATTCCTCTAATTTGGAACCAGTATGGAATTGATTCAATTATGGAATCATGAATAGTCATTGGTTCAGTCGGTACAGAGACATAGTTATTTATATTTAATAGAGAATATCTACACAGATAATAAAGATTTTTCTGAATAAATTTTAGCAAAATGCCGTCTTTTTTTGTCTGAATATAACATTTTTCTATAAATCTCTATCTCAAAAAAATATCTAACAGAAATATTAAGAAATCCAAATATAGAAATAACATAACTAACAGAAATCGCACAAATAAAATAAATAAATAAATTCTATTTGACTCTGCCTCTTCAAGTGACTCAATAAGATAGACTGACCATTTTCAACTTCCCAACCTAGAAGGAATCATTACAAATCTTGATAGTTGAAAAAGTTTTCTACTTCTACATCATTCTTTGAGTCAAGTTTTACTCCTTTTTATTATCATAAAAAAGCAAGATCTCTCTTTCTTTTCAAATGGAATTGTCAATGATGCAAAGCAAATAAGCTAAATAGATCGAACAATAAAAAGAAATATCATTGTTAAATATTTAAATTTTCATATTTTAGGGATGCAATTTAGTTTTCACAAAAATGGAAACACTATTGTCACTGAAATAGGATAACCATACATACCTATAGGCTAAGCACTTCCTCGTTTTATATGTATTTTCATATTTTTTTAACCTGAGGTTAAGTAATCTTTTTCCAACTGTGATCTATGCCCCATTTTCTATGGGTCACAAAAGGGTTCAGTTACTTTTGCATGTCATTTGAACTCGATTTAGTTTGGTTTGTGAAAAAGTCAGATATGATTCCGCGAAGAATAAAAAAAGTCTATCCAAACCTTGAAACAGAACCTTGTTGAACAAAAAAGAAGTATTAGAATACAATGGATATGCTCTGGGACGGAAGGATTCGAACCTCCGAATAGCGGGACCAAAACCCGTTGCCTTACCGCTTGGCTACGCCCCATTTCTATTTTTATTGGATACTTATACTATTAAAGAATAATATTGGTATTAAGTGTTCGTCAATTCCAGTCCAACTATAGAAAATCTTTATTCTTTATAGAATCTATTATAGATTCGTGCTAGGATTTTGGCATGTGTATCTCTAGAATTAATTCAATGGAATTTATTGATCATTACATATAATTCAATTAAGATATTGTATGAAAGTATGATTTCTTCTATTCTCCTTTGAGAATCGGAGGATTTTTGATTGAGCGGAAAAAGAAGGATTTTTTGTCTACCTTACTTTACTTCATTTTTCCTTATATCAATAACTCAATCAAAATGCAATTATCTCGACGAAAAAAATGTCTGTTATGCTTAATATCTTTAGTTTGATCTGTCTTAATTCTGCCCTTTATCCGAGTAGTCTTTTCTTGGCCAAATTGCCCGAAGCCTATGCTTTTTTGAATCCAATCGTAGATGTTATGCCAGTCATACCCCTGTTCTTTTTTCTTTTAGCCTTTGTTTGGCAAGCTGCTGTAAGTTTTCGATAAGATCTTTAATACTATCCTAGAAAATTCATATTTATTCGAGAAAAATTATAACAATTGATAAGATCAAATAAGTCTGACAGTATGAACCTTCGATTCAAACATTGAAATTCTCGGATAGCCACGAGACGCCCTATTTCCTGATTTTAATCCTTTTTACGGCGAAATACCTTATTAGCTTCGGGTCCCTTACAATATCTAATTTGGGTATGAAAGTGATTTGTGGTAATCAAAGACTCTGATTACAAATTTCAACTTCATTTGAATTTCTGAACATTCTTTTCTATTTCTAGAATTCTTTTCTTGGTGTCAAAATAGGATATGTGATATAAAAATGGAGGATCTATTGTCTTTTCTCGTTTTTCTTTTTCAAAAAATGATCTTGGAGGTTGTGTAATGCTTACTCTCAAACTTTTCGTTTATACAGTAGTAATATTCTTTGTTTCTCTCTTCATCTTTGGATTCCTATCCAATGATCCAGGACGTAATCCTGGACGTGAAGAATAATTTTTTTGTTTTTATTGCTTGATTTTATAATTTTCTTAAGATTTTTTTTAGCTATTCCACACATTTAACAAGGAAAAAATAAAAAGGGGTTTGCAAAATTTGAAAGAAAAAATGGAAACTCATCAACGGAAACGGAAAGAGAGGGATTCGAACCCTCGGTACGAATAACTCGTACAACGGATTAGCAATCCGCCGCTTTCGTCCACTCAGCCATCTCTCCCAATTGAAAAAGATAATTACTATGTTACATTACACATCAAGTAAGGATTAAAGAAAGTATTTCTTTCACATTCTTTATCGTTATTATATAATTAGCAATTCAATTTAGATGCTCGAAAGATCCAAATAGAAAGATAAATAAAGAACACCTTCTTTCTTTTATTTTGTTCGAAGTGCCTTTTGGGCCTGGCCCGGTCAATACCCAGCCAGGCCTTTTTTTGTTCCAACGAATTCCCTTTATTTATAGGCAACATACTATAATATAAATAGCCAATTTGGTATCTGTATAAGAATATCCGTTCTGGGGTTTACATATACCTATAATTTTTGTTATAATGGAAATTGAGAAGGATTTTTGATTAAAAAAATAAATTAAGTATGTATCAAAAAATTTTTGCTTATTCTTATGTCATTAGGCAAACCAAAATTGATATTCAAATCCAAGAATAATTCACGAATTGTCAGTCAATAAATAGTTAATGGTTCCCATAAATTTAGGCTTTTTGAGTGAAAATATACATTTGATTTTTCAATATAAAAGTGAGTGGAAGTTTGTGTGTTTTGAGATACTATACAATCAATCGAAGGGGCAGATCAAATACAATCAAAAGGGGAAAAACGGTTTCTTTTCTAATTTTTTCTAAATTTAGAAAAAAGGATTAAAAAGGGATGCAAGTACAATAAACTCAAGTTTACTAATACAACTCAAAAAGGGAAATTTTTATCCTATTGTGTATCGTTTTGGCGGCATGGCCGAGTGGTAAGGCGGGGGACTGCAAATCCTTTTTCCCCAGTTCAAATCCGGGTGCCGCCTCATCAACAAACGAATCGAAATCTCTTGTTCTGTTCCGCTATTTTTTTATGTTCTGGGGATTTTGTAAAAGATTGGAAATCTTTGAATCTAAAATTCAAAGAAAGATTATAATGGTCGAAGCAAGACTTCCAGATTCTCTTCTACTGCTAATGTAATGTCTATTGATTGGGTCTTGAATTACATTGGATAACCGGCCGAGAATTCCACTACTAGTTGGGAAAGTACTTTCTATACTGTAATCTACATATATAGACTCGCGAGAATCTCTGAGTGTTCAGGCATTCAATCACTATTAGATTGAGATTGGATAGATAATTTACCTTTTATAGAAAATAAAAAAAAAAGCCCAAAACAATTTTTACCCCTCGTCAAGAGTATAATATACTATATCCCAACTCCTTCAGAGAGACAATCGGGAAAGGGTACGGATTATAAATCATATAGGAATTTTTAAAATCCATTTATTTGATTGATTCATCAATAGTGTTCGCCCAGAATCCCTTTTTGACTCTGGACCATTCATTCTACTATTATTAGTGAGCAATAATGGAATAATTCTATCATAGAGATAAGGGACATAATTCACATGGATATAGTAAGTCTCGCTTGGGCTGCTTTAATGGTAGTCTTTACTTTTTCCCTTTCACTCGTAGTATGGGGAAGAAGTGGACTTTAGAAGCACTCCTAATTTAGTTGAGAAATGAAAAGGTATCAATTGTTTTATAGATCGTTCTGCAACGCATTCTTTATTTAAATTGAAATAATTTTCAAATAAAAATATCTTCATTTCGAAATTCCATTAGATTCTAGTGGAGAAATGTATTCTATAACAGTAAAACAATTATTTCAGATTCATTGGAAGTTTTCAGATTCATTGGAATATAAATATATATATATATATAAATGTATGAAAGAAAAGATTGGGTCCTACGTCAATTCCAAATATGGATTAATAACTACATATATTGAATTGAAGATTGAAGATAGAAGCTAATATAGCATACCCTTTTTATTAGAAAGTCAAGTACAACTTTATACACTACTATAACACTAATAGAGAGTATGGTAAGTAATAAAGCAATTTCTTACTTACCATACTCTCGGATCTCATAGAATATCGCCGATTATAGCCCCTTGATTTCAGCAAAAATAGAATACTTTTCTTTTGATTTCTTCAAAGAATTCAGAAGTCGAGTTTCATTTAAAGTAATTAATTAATTATTTTGACTTACTGTTTTTACGTAAATTATAAGTAGAAAAGCAGTAGGAACTAAAATGAACAGTGCAGTAGCAATAAATGCAAGAATATTTACTTCCATAATCTCATCGTTTTTTTTTATTTCACAATACAATAACTCGGGATTTAATCCCATAGAGATGATAAATCTTTCACCTGTCAATTCAATGAATGCATTACCTATCGATGATATTGAATCGGATCAATATCATGAATAACAATATCTGAGCTATTAAATTAATTAGTCGTGGAGAATTAATAGTATATAACATATGAAGATCTTTTATCCATACCGAATCCAAGATAGGATTCCCGGACCAATCAAAAATTCCTTTATTTATCCTTCTTTTCTGTTCTTTCTTTTCTATAACCTACCTTAGGTCTTCCTTCTAGAACCATCAAATGAAGTATAATCTAACCCGTCCGTTTCC
>JARVZY010007370.1:0-2500 GCA_030686995.1 Artemisia argyi | reverse complement strand
AGATCAACGCGTTATTGCTGCAAGAGAAACTCCCATCGAAATTCACTATGAATCTTTGGGGACCTATTATGAGATTTATGGACACTATCTAATAGTAAGAAGTATAAAAAAAGAAATTCTTTATATATATATTCGAACCACTCTCGGTCATATTTCTCTTTATCGAGAAATAGAAGAAGCCATACAGGGGTTTTGGCAGGGCTGTTGTAATTCTATGCTACCAGGGGGAATTCGAGTCTCACCGGGTTAACTAGGACTATAATTGCAATTGCGGAATTTCTACGTGAATCAAGATCTAGAAAAGGAAGTTTTACAATCACTGACTCAAACCCATTGTCAAATTCTACTCAGCGCAATATGGAGGTACTGATGGCAGAACGGCCCACTCAGGTCTTTCACAATAAAATGATAGACGGAACTGCCATGAAACGACTTATTAGTCGATTTATTGATCACTATGGAATAGGATATACATCACATATCCTGGATCAAGTAAAGACTCTGGGTTTCCGACAAGCTACCGCCGCATCCATTTCATTAGGAATTGATGATCTTTTAACAATACCTTCTAAAAGATGGCTAGTTCAAGACGCTGAACAACAAAGTTTTATTTTGGAAAAACACCATCATTATGGGAATGTACACGCGGTAGAAAAATTACGTCAATCGATCGAGATCTGGTATGCCACAAGTGAATATTTGCGACAAGAAATGAATCCTAATTTTCGGATGACCGATCCTTTTAATCCAGTCCATATAATGTCTTTTTCGGGAGCCAGAGGAAATGCATCTCAGGTACATCAATTAGTAGGTATGAGAGGATTAATGTCGGATCCCCAAGGGCAAATGATTGATTTACCCATTCAAAGCAATTTACGCGAAGGACTCTCTTTAACAGAATATATTATTTCTTGTTACGGAGCCCGTAAAGGAGTTGTGGATACCGCTATCCGAACATCAGATGCAGGATATCTCACGCGCAGACTTGTTGAAGTAGTTCAACACATTGTTGTACGTCGAACAGATTGCGGCACCGTCCGAGGTATTTCTGTAAGTCCTCGAAATGGAATGATGGCGGACAGGATTTTTATCCAAACATTAATTGGGCGTGTATTAGCAGATCATGTATATATAGGTTCGCGATGCATTGCTACTAGAAATCAAGATATTGGAGTTGGACTTGTCAATAGATTCATAACTTTTAGAGCACAACCAATCTCTATTCGAACTCCCTTTACTTGTAGGAGTACGTCGTGGATTTGTCAATTATGTTATGGCCGAAGTCCAGCTCATGACGACCTGGTCGAATTGGGAGAAGCTGTAGGTATTATTGCAGGTCAATCTATTGGAGAACCGGGCACTCAATTAACATTAAGAACTTTTCATACCGGCGGAGTATTCACAGGGGGGGTACTGCAGAACATGTGCGAGCCCCTTCTAATGGAAAAATAAAATTCAACGAGGATTTGGTTCATCCGACACGTACACGTCATGGACATCCTGCTTTTCTATGTTCTAGAGACTTATATGTAACTATTGAGAGTGAAGATATTATACACAATGTGTGTATTCCGCCCAAAAGTTTTCTTTTAGTTCAAAATGATCAATATGTAGAATCAGAACAAGTCATTGCTGAGATTCGCGCGAGAACATCCACTTTGAATTTGAAAGAGAAAGTTCGAAAACATATTTATTCTGACTCAGAGGGCGAAATGCACTGGAATACCGATGTGTACCATGCACCTGAATTTACATATGGTAATATTCAATCTCTTACCAAAAACAAGTCATTTATGGATATTATTAGGGGAGCCCTGGAGATCCAGTCCAGGCCCCTGTTCGATCCATAAGGATCAAGATCAAATAAACGCTTATTCTCTTTCTGTTAAGCGAAGATATATTTCTAACCCCTCAGTAACTAATAATCAAGTTAGACACAAATTTTTAGTTCGTATTTTTCTGGTAAAAATCAAAAAGGAGATAGGATTCCTGATTATTCAGAACTTAATCGAATGACATGTACTGGTCGTTGGAATCTCAGATATCCGTCCATTCTCGAGGGGAATTCTGATTTATTGGCAAAGAGGCGAAGAAATAGAGTCATCATCCCACTCGAATCGATTCCAGAAGGAGAGAACCCACTCATACCTTCTTCGGGTATCTCAATTGAAATCCCCAGAAATGGTATTCTCCGTAGAAATAGTATTCTTGCTTATTTTGATGATCCTCGATATATAAGAAAGAGCTCGGGACTTACTAAATATGAGACTAGAGAACTTAATTCAATCGTCAACGAAGAGGATTTGATTGAATATCGAGGAGTCAATGTACTTTGGCCAAAATACCAAAAGGAAGTAAATCCATTTTTTTTTATTCCCGTGGAAGTCCACATTTTGGCCGAATCTTCTTCCATAATGGTACGGCACAATAGTATTATTGGGGTAGATACACAAATAACTTTAAATCGAAGAAGTCGGGTAGGCGGATTGGTCCGAGTGAA
>JARVZY010007369.1:17500-20000 GCA_030686995.1 Artemisia argyi | reverse complement strand
ATGAAAAAAGAAAAAGTATTGGAATCTACACATTGATTTTTTTTGAACCGTATGCGTCAAAAGGCGCCTGTACGGTTTCGAGGGGATACAATTTGACCCTAATCAACCGACTTTATCGAGAAAGATTACTTTTTTTAGGTCAAGAGGTTGATAGTGAGATCTCAAATCAACTTATTGGTCTTATGATATATCTCAGTATCGAGGATGATACCAAAGATCTGTATTTGTTTATAAACTCTCCTGGCGGATGGGTAATACCGGGGGTCGCTCTTTATGATACTATGCAATTTGTGCAACCAGATGTACATACAATATGCATGGGATCAGCCGCTTCAATGGGATCTTTTATCCTGGTAGGAGGAGAAATTACCAAACGTCTAGCATTCCCTCACGCTTGGCGCCAATGAGGCTTTTATTTGAGAGAAAAAAGAAGACTATGCCTTCGCCATATGAAATATGAATATTAAGTAATAATAGCATGGCACTTTGAATTCGATATAAGAAATTCTGTTTTCAAAACATTAGATTATGTATCGAGAGAGTAATATGAGAAAAAGGTATTTCCTATTTTATTATCGGAAGTCCAGTTCAGCGTCACAAACTTTTTTTCACACCAGAGGTCTCTTAACAATATTTATAGTATAGAGCGAAAAAAAAAACTTTTCTTTTTTCATTAGTTTATTTGATCAAAAAAGCAACTTTGGGATTGCTGAATGACAGACAAATCACAGACAAAAAAATATAATAAATATATAAAGCAACGGAGCCATCATAGTATTTTTGAATTCCTCCGAAAGGAAGGGTGGTAAGTTGATCATTTACCGATCGGGGTCTAATCGATCCTATTTTTTGAAGGTAAGGGTCAATTTTATTGTAGAGCCGTATGCAATGCATAATGCCCGTACGGTTGTTCGATTCTATCTTTTTTCTTGTTATTCTTTTATCTTTCTTTTATCTTCCCCTCATCGTGCGAAATAGAGAAACTTTTTATTATCTTATATCATCAGGGTAATGATCCATCAACCCGCTGGTTCTTTTTCTGAAGTAGCAACGGGAGAATTCATCCTGGAAGTGGGAGAACTGCTGAAACTACGTGAAACCCTGACAAGGGTTTATGTACAAAGAACGGGCAAACCTTTATGGGTTGTATCCGAAGACATGGAAAGAGATGTTTTTATGTCAGCAACAGAAGCCCAAGCTTATGGAATTGTTGATCTTGTAGCGGTTGAATGAGAATAGCCTTTATTTCAATTTCACGTCAAGTCGTGATTTAAAATTCACCCTGCCGAGTTTAATATTCTATGATTTTTATTTACTATTGTAATTGTAATTCATAATCATCCGGTTAGGATCGATCTAAACCAGTCCATTATGTATATGATTCAACATGCCAACGATTAAACAACTTATTAGAAATACAAGACAGCCAATTAGAAATGTCACAAAATCCCCCGCGCTTCGGGGATGCCCTCAGCGTCGAGGAACATGTACTAGGGTGTATGTGCGACTCGTTCAGATCATGAACTAGAACAAAGGAAAGAGGACAATGTTCAAATATCAATGATCAAATAGGATAGAAGGGAAAAACGAACTACATTTACTATCTAAAAATAAGAAAATGGATCATATCCCTTTTATTGTGTATGAAATTTATGGTTTCTATTGGTGTAAAACCACTCACCTCAATTCAAGATGAGAAGCAATTCTCCATTGGTAGCAAATGGTTATCCATTAAGCGGAGGAAATCTTAGTTAACCTAGACGCCTCTTGCAAGAACGGACTAACAGGGTCAGCTACCCAGCCAACTTTCATAATTAAATACCGTTACTGTATAGGTAGAGCTCGTTGTGAAAGACCTATTACTGGATAATTCATGGGTAGAGCCGAAGAATGTGAACTATACAAGTTAGCAATAACATTGATTAAATGAAGTAAAGGCTCCGGTGTATAGAGAAGACCTCACCGTTTAAGAAGTAACCATAGAAACGATGGAATCCACTATTTCTTTATCATTGCTATTTTTTAAGTACAATTTCGTATTTCGAGGTGAAATGCCTAGAAAAAATAAAAAATCGTGGTTGGGAAGGTTATAGTAGCCAAAGCCATTGGAATTTTTAGTTTATACATTGGAAAAATCCGTTTTGTTATTAATATACTAGGAAAGGGGCAAAAGAATAACTGAAAGAAAGGAAATCTATTAGTTATTCGTTAAAGTTTCATTTATTCAATGACCAGAATTAGACGGGGATATATCGCTCGGAGACGTAGAACAAAAATTCGTTTATTTGCATCAAGCTTTCGGGGGGCTCATTCAAGACTTACTCGAACTATTACTCAACAAAAAATAAGAGCTTTGGTTTCGGCTCATCGGGATAGGGATAGGCAAAAAATAAATTTTCGTCGTTTGTGGATCACTCGAATAAATGCAGCAATTCGTGAAAGGGGGGTATGCTATAGTTATAGTAGATTAATAAATGATCTGTACAAGAGACAGTTGCTT
>JARVZY010007369.1:7500-12500 GCA_030686995.1 Artemisia argyi | reverse complement strand
TGTAATTATTAATTATTGTAATAGAATTTATAATTTATAATATAATAATTAAAATACAATACGCAATAACTCCAAAAAACGTTCTGATACATCTGTAAAAAACAGAAACTAACACTAGGAATGTTTGACGAACAGTATAAAGAATCATTATTATTTCGACACAAGAAAAGGATTTTTCACACCCCTTTTCTTGTGTCGAAGACTAGGAAGACGAATAAACCCTCCCAGAAATATTTGCTCCCTTCATTTATATTTATCCGTTCTATTTCCCTTTTACTTTTGGATAGGATCTAGCCAAAGTGAAATGTATTAGAATGAAATGCATTTTTTACATTTCAATCTGACAATAGCAACATAGCCCCAATTTTGAAAAAAAAAAGAAGGGGTCAAGTCAAATAGTCTTTCTATATACTATGTCTAGGAATGTCGTACAAGGAATTCCCGGCATCTCATAGAAAAAGAGTCTAAAAGAACAAAATTCTTTTTCTAATTTCTTTTTTTATCATAGATAATTGCTAATAGCTTTTTACAAACTTGATGTCGATAAATACGCCAGTCTAGAAATTCATTTCGGACAATTGAACCTTCTCGAACTGTTTCTTTTTAAGAACCAAAAAGATTTGTGCCAAAATCACAGATGCGAAGAAGAACAAAAGACCTTGTACACGTAATGGATCTTGAAGTACTATTTCTGCATCTCCCTGACCAAATCCGCCCACATTAGGATTACTTGTCAACGGTTGATCCAATTTGATAGATTCACCTTCTGAAACAAGAAGTTCTGGCCCCGGAGGGATAATATCAACCACTTGACGTCCATCGGATGCATCCGCTATGGTTATTTCGTATCCCCCCTTTTCTTTTCGTAGGATTTTGCTTACTATACCTGATGCTGTAGCATTATAAACTGTATTGTTACTCTTGCTCCCATCAGGATAAATTTGGCCCCTTCCTCTGTTTCCGCCTACGTATATAGGATATTTTAAGAAGTGAATGTCTTTCTTAGTAGCGGGGTCGGGGGAAAGAATAGGAAAGGTGATTTCACTATATTTCTGACCAGGAACAGGGCCTATGACAAGAATATTTTTTTGGTTGGGGCGATAACTCTGAAAAGACAGATTGCCCATCTTTTCTTTTATCTCGGGGGAAATACGATCGGGAGGGGCTAATTCAAAACCCTCTGGTAAAATAAGAACAGCCCCTACATTCAAACCCCCCTTTTTACCATTAGCAAGAACTTGTTTCAGTTGCATATCATAGGGAATTCGAACAACTGCTTCAAATACAGTATCGGGAAGTACCGCTTGCGGAACCTCAATATCCACTGGTTTATTAGCTAAATGGCAATTGGCGCATACAATACGTCCAGTGGCTTCTCGTGGATTTTCATAACCCTGCTGTGCAAAAATGGGATATGCATTTGAAATGGATGTACGAGTTATGATATATATCATGAGCGATATGGAAATAGATCGAGTAATCTGTTCCTTTATCCAAGAAAAAGTATTTCTAGTTTGCATGGTCCAACCATTGATCCCGAAAATTTCTACAATAAATTGGGGTAGGTCACTAATGGAGTTTCCTATCCACGATTCTGTTATTTACTGGAATAATAATAATTTGACTGGATTAATATATAGGAATATAGGATGAATCTCCGGGATGGGTAGAAATATAAAGTTTTTTTCAATGCTTTGCTTATGTACAACTGCAAAGTAATAAGAAACATTATAATTAGATTAGGTAGATAATTTTTCAGTCATTCATTGAATGATAAATCACTACAAGTGACGGAGATACGCGATTTAAATAACGGAAAATCCAATATTTTAAAATTGTATCTAGAATGACTGGAAAAGTGGAAACAAGGCCAGATATAATTTGATCATTATGAACAAATCCAAAATCCTTGTAGACAAAGCCAATCAGCAGTTCCCAACCACGGGGCGAATGAAATCCGATACATAAATCAGTTAATAAAAGAAGAGAAAAAGCTTTTATTGTGTCACTTAAGTTATATAGGAATTCCTGAGCCCAAGAGTTAAGAATAACAAGTTCTTTATTACCCAAAATAGAATAACCACTTAGAATAATGAAACAGATTATATTTGTCGAGAAGTGCAAAATCGTATGAATACGACCCTCATTGTGTATCTTGATTAATTGGATTGTTTCTTTGTGAATTCCTATACGAAGGTTTTGTAGATGTGTCTCCGAGTATTCCTTGATCATTTCCTCTAAGAGGAGGAGTTCCTTTAATTCTTTGAATTTTTCTAGAATACTATTTTCTTCAATATCATTCAAAAAAGTTTCGGATTGCCTAGTATTCCACCAATTTGTAATCCATGATTCCAGACTTTTTTGAAATGAGAGCGAAATCCACCAAGGCAAAAATACTATAGATGCAAGATAGAAAAGAGGAGTTAATGCTTTCTTTTTTGCCATTTTTTCATCTGTGAATTGTTAATGAATCTTATTCGTCGACTTTATGTAATCTAAGATTTCTCTCACGCATCAGTTCTATTACAAGTATCGAATCTATGAATCTATTCACTCTTTTTTATTATTATTTTTTTTTATTTTTTTATTGTTCCATATATGTCTGCTTTGACTCGAATGGATGTTCTGAAGAAATTTCAATTAAGTTATGTTATAGAAAAAGAGGATTCTTGCGTTTTTGCCCTCCTGCTGAGAAAGCATGCATTTGTCGGCTCATTTCTTAAAACACTTCAATTGGTACACGCAAGAAATAGGCCAATTCAGCAGCTTTTTGTTCCATTTCCCGTGGAGTAAAATTCTCATCAGTACGAGTCAATGGAATGGCTCCCTGGCCTTTGATATCCATATAAAGGACACGACGAGCATAAATACCCTCTTTAACTTCTACTCTGACGGACTGAATATCTTTTATAAGAAATCGGAGGAAGACCCGACGATTTTTTCCAGGAAATCCCCAACGAAAAATACACACTATTCCGTCTTTTCTATCAAATCGATCATAACCACTACCTACATTCCACGAAATTGTGCACCACAAATAAGAGCTAATAAAAAGACCCGCGATCCCATAGAAAGACATCACAATTCCTTGTGGAAAAAAAACGATTTCCTGAGACGGAAATAAAGATATCAAATTTCTACCAAGATAACTCGAGGTTCCAACCAACAAGAATCCTAATGAACCTAAAAAAAGGATAACAGCCCAGCAGAAATTACTTGTTTTTCGAGCCCCTGTTATAGGTTCTATCCATATATGTTCTGATCGACAACTCATAGTTGATCCAGTTGCTTTTTTTTGGAATTGAGAGAATACCCCAAATGAATTTTACTTTAGTCCTTTTGTTTCCGAAGTAACTCGCATCAACTAGCACTAGTTTGATGTGAACCTTTAGGAGTAATTCATTAAATTGGTTAGATCTAAACTAATAACATACCCTTCGTATGATCTCACTAAAGATAGCCACATGCATATAGATGGACCAACTTTACAATTAAGCCGTCCGCCAATTCGGGTCTATTTGAAAATAGCTAGAATATAGCATTTTGGGAGATTTTCGTCGGAAGACGCTTATACCATATTTTGCTAAAAGGATATCTGTGTTATGATACAAGCGTCAGTTTAAAAATGAGATTTTGTGCCCTCGGCTCTAAACAATCTTGTTTTTTTGAACATGAAGAAATAAAGAAGCCATTGCGATTGCCGGAAATACTAGGCCTACTAAAGGGACCAAAACAGAGGGAAAGTTAAGAGTTGTCATAGAATGGGTACCTCGCTTTACTATTTGTACCTGTTATTATTATTTAGATTTTATATTTATAGAATATAAAGATATTATATATAAAGATATCTTATATCTTATTATAAGTATAATTTGATAATTCTAAATTGGAATTATTATTAATTAATATCTCTCTAATCTATTCTAATTCTAAATTCTAAATGAGTATATAATGTAGTTTTTCATCCCTCTACATGAAAGATTTGAAAGGATATGGATGAGATATTATTTGATTCATTTTTTTCTCTTGTCTTCAAATTTAATTTACTAAGCAAAAAGTTTCTTAAAAATGAATTAGATTCTATTTATTTAGTTTTATATATTAAAGGGTTTGTTAGAATCCCATCCAGCAGGGATTCTTAGTCAAAATAGGATTATCGTAAGGTATAGAAAGATAAAATTCTATTATTCCGATAAACTAATTACTTGTTTGCTCAAAATAATTCAACTTCATGTTCTAATTTTGATTCAAAGGAAAGAAAGTGTGGAGTTGAAATAACTCACTCAGAACGCTTTTTAAAGGATTACGTGGTACGATTAGATCGAATAAGCCCTTCTGGAATAAATACTCAGCCGCTTGTGAACCTTCGGGTACTGTTTTATTTAATGTTTGTTCAATTACTCTTTTACCCGCAAAGGCAATGTAGGCATCGGGTTCGGCAATAATGATATCCCCCAACATACCAAAACTAGCTGTCACCCCGCCGGTAGTAGGAGATGTAAGGATTGGTACATAGAATAACTTTTTATTTGATTGATAATCATATAAAGCAGCAGATATTTTAGCCATTTGCATCAAGCTCAAACTTCCTTCTTGCATGCGTGCCCCTCCGGAAGCACACACTATAATAAGAGGTAGAAATTCTTTAGTGGCGTATTCAATCAAACGGGTAATTTTCTCCCCAACTACGGATCCCATACTACCCCCCATAAACTGAAAATCCATAACCCCAATTGCTACGTTAATACCGTTTAATTGCCCTATACCTGTTTGAATAGCCTCGGTTAATCCTGTCTTTCTTTGATAAGAATCGATACGATTTTTATAAGGCTCCTCCTCCGAATGAAATTCAATGGGATCCAGAGAGACCATGTCTTCATCCATAGGCTCCCAAGTACCCGAATCAATCAAAAGTTCGATTCTATCAGAACTACTCATTTTCAAATGATATCCACATTGTTCACAAAGATTCATTTTTGATTTAAAAAATTTCTTATAAT
>JARVZY010007368.1:0-23504 GCA_030686995.1 Artemisia argyi | reverse complement strand
TGTCACTATGGACTGTAAACTCAACACGATCAACCCGCGTTACATCCCATTAGATGACAAGAGTCTATATGTATATATAAATCCTTTTGTATCGTCTAATAAGCAGACAATATACATTTAAACAATGAAGATTGCATTGCTGTTGTCTGTCTATTTCAGTCTGCTAGTTTTCGTGTCTTGCTATGGTGGCAATGGATATGACCCTCTTGAGAATGCTTTAAAGATCCAACGTTCTAAAAGATTAGCTTCTACTCAAGTGAGTACCAAAGATCTCACAGCCGAGGACTCATACTCACCAGTTTACGTGGGCTCACAAGTTGGTTTAAAGGATTTTGACAAAATATCAGCTTTGCCGGGTCAACCTGCTGGAACGGACTTCGACCAGTACTCAGGGTATGTGACTGTTGACCTGAAACATGGGAAAGCACTGTTCTACTATTTTACAGAGTCACCAGCCAACTCTTCCACTAATCCTCTCGTACTTTGGCTTAATGGAGGTAATACTTTCTTGAAAATTTTCTTATTTTGAAATCATTCTTGTTCAAGAACTAAAAACATACTAATCATTCCAGGGCCGGGCTGCTCCTCATTTGGAAATGGGGCAATGATGGAACTTGGCCCATTTCGAGTCAATGCTGATTCTGTGACTTTATCACGGAATAAATATGCATGGAACAATGGTAAGAATCATAAATATCTTTTAGGGCTAATTGCGCGAAAATGTAACTTACTTGCCGGATTTTAAAGTACTGTGTAGCCATCTATTTTTTTCTTGATCGATGTAGCACACTTTTGAATTTCATCTTTTTGATTTATCGTGTAAGAAGATGTGTGTATTATTTGACAGATGTACACCTCCCCACATCAAATAGGAGTGTGTAAATGAAGGAAAAATGGTCAAATACTAAACACAGCCGTTAACACGATACATCAAAAAGACCTACCGAATTTAAAAGTAGCAAACAGCAAAAGCAACATATAATATACGGAGTATAATATACATACATACACACACACACACACACACACACACACACACACACACACACATATATATATATATATATATATATATATATATATATATATATATAGGGAAGGGATCCAATAAGAAGTATAATTAAAATGAGAAGGGTAAGAAGTAATTATAGCCACATATTTTAATTTGGGAGGGAAAATTTGAATAAAGATGCATCCATTTTTGTAGGTGCATCTAAAATGTGTGGTTGTAATTACTTCATATCCTTCTTATTTTTATTATTCTTCTTATTTGATCCTAACTATATATATATATATATATATATATATATATATATATATATATATATATATATATATATATATATATATATATATATATATATATATATATATATATATATATATATAGAGAGAGAGAGAGAGAGAGAGTATTCCAATAACAATTTATCATACATTTTGCAGTTGCAAATGTACTTTTCTTGGAATCACCGGCTGGAGTTGGATTTTCTTATTCAAACACGTCTTCAGATTATATAACCGATGATGTACAAACAGCAAAAGATTCATATACTTTTCTAATAAATTGGTTAGAAAGGTTTCCAGAGTACAAATCTAGAGATTTTTATATCACCGGAGAAAGCTATGCAGGGCATTATGTCCCTCAACTCGCACAATTAATACTACGAAACAACAAAATCACCAACCAAACTGTCATTAACCTCAAAGGAATTGCTGTAAGTATGGAATATAAACTTACTAGTAACTTTAGACTATATGTTAATGTTGACTAACGAGTAGGCATGTGTACGCTGATATTTTTCAGCTAGGTAATGCATATGTTGACGAAGAGACAGAAAACACGGGACTGTTTGACTATTTCTGGACACACGCAATCATTTCTGATGAAATTCATGATGGAATCATTTCCAACTGCAATTTTACTGAAGCTGGAACCATCACACAAGCATGTACCAACTATCAAAGTCAAGCATACGCTGCTCTAAGCAACATCTATTTCTATGACATCTATGCTCCGTTATGCTCACAATTCAGCAATAGCACTCCCTCGGTAAGATATTGTCTATTGTAGAATTATATTGTTTATCAATATTATTCATGAGTTTATATAGTAAATACAAAGCTTATTAATTAACCAAGCAATGGTTTAATGGACTAGGCCTAACATAATACAAATGGGCTTATAAAGCCATATACTACTACTAACAATTTTCTAAAAGTTTTTTTTGCATATCAGCGTACAATTTCATTTGTCCCAGTTTAATCTCTGTACTTTCATGTCCGTTTTGGTCATTCAGTAACAAGAAAAAACGACCTCAAAAACTATAATATTATATAAAAATGATAACTTTTATATCAAAATTTTACTTTTTTATGTATAACAATGTAATGGTTAATTACACTATCAATATTCTTCAAAAATATGAAGATTATGGGTTACAAAATGATTAAACCATCTTTTAAAGATTCACATGTCAAACAAAAAAGGGTATGACTAACACAAAGACAAATGTAAAAGTACATTGGTATGTTATGCAAATTATTTACCATTAACAAAATACAAAAATCAGAAGCAAAAATGATCACATGGAACTCCATGATTGAAACAGATATCGGAGTTTGATCCATGCACAGAAAATTATATCGCTGTTTACTTGAACACTCCTGCCGTGCAACAAGCGCTTCATGCAAAGCCTGTTCAATGGGAATCTTGCAGGTAATACTAGTTACTAAACCTTCATCTAACTATTTTATAATTTGAAAATTATGAAACAAGAAAATACATGATCCTGCTCAATGATTATATAAAAATCTTGTATCTGAATACAGTGAGTTCATTGGTGAACATTGGCAAAACATGACGTTTTCAGTCTTGCCTGTGATTAAGGATCTGATGGTGAGCGGAATTAGTGTTTGGATCTACAGGTACTACTGAATCTAATGTTATTTTTGGATGCAATATGATTATACAGATTATTAATCAACTATTCTGGATCATGAAAAATGCAGTGGAGATACAGATGGAAGAGTACCAGTGACAACAACTAAGTATTCAATAAACAAACTTCAAACGTTAGTAAAGACACCATGGTACCCATGGATGTATGAAGGCGAGGTAAAAATCCTTCCGATTCAAAATTATACAGTAATACTTAACTTTATATAAATTACCTAAATGATTCAAAATTATAGGTTGGTGGATATGTTGTGGAATACCAAAATCTAACTTTTGTGACCATAAGAGGAGCTGGACACTTTGTCCCAAGTTACCAACCAGCTCGTGCACTTGGATTCTTTTCTTCGTTCTTGGACAGAAAGCTTCCTTGAAATATAATCCCACATTCGCAAATCTATCAATTGCTAAGTAAAGAGTTTGATTGTGTCAAAATCAATTATATATATATAAGTAGTATCGAGGAGATCTGCAAGAAATACGGATCATCCGAGTCGTTTCCCAAAGAAGGTGTGAATGGAATCAAAGAATATTGATTCGTGAAAACCGTGTAGTGAAAAGTGGATAGTGTGAAATTTGATGTCAAGTAATTCAAATTATGATAAACAATCACGAATTATGCAAATTGTACAAGCTAGGTATGCACTAATGATCAAAATCTAAAAACGGAAAAGCAATCGCGAAATTTTAAACGTAACATACGAATTAAAATGTAACTTTTAACGAAAAATGATCCTACAAATATGAAACAATTTTATAAAAATCTTAAACTAATAAAAAGAATTTCCAGAAAAAGAAAAATATTTTTTTGACTTTTTGTTTATTTTCTATGAATTTATTTTTGTTTTTTGTATTTTTAAATGAATTAAAAATAAAGGAAAATAGAAAAATAAATGGAAAAAATATAAAATGATTTTTTTGACTTATTCAACTCTCTATGGCTACAGAAAACTCAAATTAGCTCAAGTACAAGCTCTAGTAAGCACTAGCAGGCCTAATAATCAAATCAGCTTAACTGTTAAAAGAGGCTAAACTAACAGCCAATGAAAAGCAGTCAAATAAGCTCAGAGATGCCAAGTAATGGGGGCAAAAGATCAATAGCACAACTGAGTACCTAAATCAACCAATTGCCTAATCAGAAACACTATATACTACTCTAAAATCTTTCAAGTTCAGCAGCCTGTGAAACTACCATTCAAATGACAGTTGACTATTTATTATTCAATCTAACCTTTGACCAAATTCAACTTTCACTAATCTAAACTAATTAAGTTTTGTTATAATTAGCTAATATTACACTAATTTATACTACCTAACACTAATATGCAACTTATTCTAGATTTACTCTAACTAATTTTACTTAAACTAACAGTTAATGGACTACAATTCTATCTTTGACTTTTATCAAGCTTCCTACTGTTTTACTGATTTAAAACCTTATTATTACTCTAATAGAACCTCAATGTCAGAATGAAACAGCAATATAGCAACATCAAATCTCAACACTCCACAAATCCAAACACCCCTATAGTGAGTCTGTCTCACTATATTGTAAAGTAAATCAGTGTACCACCACTCCAATCCATCAAAACAGTTTAATCTATGATCAATAATGCTTGAATAAACCAGAAATTCAGATCTACAATACCAAACTACCACAAATACAAAGATCCAGAAGTATGACAGAAACTAATTGAGATATGCAATTCAATTCAAGCTCAAAAGATTATAAAATGATCAATCACACTCAACTACACCAATCACTACTATTATAACAGTAATAACAATAAATGAAACAGTAAATCTCTAATCTAATGCAAACTACCACAGATTAAACTAGTAACTAGAGAATTGAACAACACTTGCAAGGTATTTCCACCTCAGCAAGAACATAGGTGGATTCACTTTGCTTGCCTATCTTTAAGATAGGCAAAGACCTTCCAAATCTGTCTAAGCTTATCCAATTCACCACAGGAATCAATGGATCAAAGTATTGTTGACTTTTGTTGACCAAACCAAAATTTCTTATTAAGCTGCTGAATGAATTGATATCCAACAAATCTCACTTAAGCTAGAGAGCTTAAATGAGATGTATAACTAGAAATCAAGCTAGATTGCAAGTTGTTTTAATCAAAAGTAAAACTATTTTTTATATTTTCTATTTTTTATGAGTTTTTCTTTGAATTTTTTAAACTGAAATTAAAAGAGATGTTGTTTTACTGAATCAAAAATTGAAATTAAACTAAGTAATAGAGATATAAAAGCTGTTAAACTAAATGATGAATCATTAAGCTGAAAGTAAAAGATGAAACTGAATTTTATTAAACTAAAATTGAATTTCAATTACAATAAGCTAATCTAAATACATCATGACTAAAAACCAGCAGAGCTTCGCTACAACTACAACTACCCACTAAATCAACTTACAAATGGTCCTATTTATAGTTGAGGAGTGGTTGAGGGTTCACGGATTGCCAAGCTGGCAATCCGTGTGAGCTTGTGCTAGTTTACATCACCTCAGAACTGTGAGATCAACTTCAATCATTGCCCTCTTGATATCCACCCTTTGATCAAATCTTGTGACGCGTCCAAACCAATGATAGCCTGCCACGTTACATTCCTTGTGTTTGTTTGATGCCGACTAGCTCCTGACAATAACTGACACTTCTAGAAGCATAATGATTTGACAATCATAACCTTAATTACGGTAATTGGATAGTATAGTCAATTAGGGTTCTAACAGACCTGGGTAAATGGGAATTGGGGGCGGGTAATCAGGGGGTAATATTTTATACTAGTATTGTTTTGACTTTTTCTGACTTTGACCGTGTAATATTAGTTTGATCATGGGGTTGTGGACTGGGCCGGGTATAAAGGGAAGTTGGGCTTGTTGTGTTGAGTTGTTGGATTTGGACTTAATAATTCTTATGGACTTGGACTTGTTTGTATTTTCAGAAGTATAGTAAGAGTAAACAAGGACCAATTGTGTTATTTTCTCAAATAAAAGGACTGATTCTGCCATTCATTCAAAACTGATCTCCAAGGGTTTATTTTGCCAACTTTGAATACTTAAGGGTTGAGTTTGACTTTTCTCCAAATAAAAACTCTGAGGAGCTGAATATGTCATAACTGAAACTTCATGGATCAATCTTGTCATTTGATCAAACTTTCTCAAAAAGGATGAATCTCGCAAATCTTCAAACTCTGGGGATCTCTTTTGACTTTTTAAGCTCAACTTGATTGCCAGCTTTGACTTTCTGACTCGTTCTACTCTCATGCTCGTTTTTGCCTGATTTCGATTGTTTTTCGTCATTTTACGAGATATCCGTTCCTGCACATTCACAATCACAAAAACATGTTTTCTTTGGCGTTTTAGGTTAGTTTTTGGATTATTAAGTCCTATTTTGGCTCAGAAAAGATGAGTGAATAAGCACTCACCAGAGTCGAAGCTAAGTAAAGAGTCGAAATTAATGGCTTAACACATGGATTCTAGATGTAGTTTGTGTTTAGAAAATTACCAATCTTACTTCAAATATTTGTTGCAGTTTATCATTATTGTTTGTGCTCAATCAGAAGGAGCTTTGCTCTAATTCTAGTTCTACATGATATATCCTTGGGCATTACTTGATTGCTTGATTGCTGCTTTAATGCTTGTTTATTTGTCTTTTTTTGTGAGTCTCGGTATTACATTTTGAACCATCACTGCAATCTAACATAAACCACCACACAAGAGGTCTAGAGTTCAATTACATTGCCGTGGTCGAGTGAACGGAAGTCCTGTGCGAAAGCTTATAAGATATTAAAATACGTTGGTCAAAAATATATTGTACCATCTATTGAAATAGAAAACATGTTATTTTGATGATCTATCTTAAGTTTTGACATGAATTTACAACATAAGATTGTACAATGTTAACAATTTTTGTTTGAAGAAAACTTTGAGGCCTCAAATATATATCGGAGTATATGTTTTTAGGCCCCTAAAAATATGAGGCCCGGTGCGATAGCACACCTTGCACACCCGTATGTGCCTGTGAGTTCAAATCTCACTAGATACACATTTGGTGATGCCGAGGGAAGGGTCAGAAACGGTCATAAGGATATGGGAAAACACAATCATAGGTAATTGCGAAAACGGTGCAAGAATAGGTTATAGAAAAAAACGCAATCATTTGACCTAGTTTATATAGCCGGTCACAGCCAACAAATAATATCAACTGGTAGGACAAAACTTGACGATGACTCGATAGTGAATATACAACTTTGTATTTATAGCAAACTTAAATTGACGTGTATGAATGATAAAATGTATGATCCATTAGCCAATTTCAAAGTCAACTGTTCTATGAAAAATAATATAAGATAAATCTAAGTGCATGCATCGAAAATTAAACATGTAGAAAAATATTATATATCTTAACAACCCTTTAACCCGAACGTTGCGGTGGGATGAGATTCTCACTTAAATCGATCTCTAACTTTAAAACATACAGTCTAGTGTTGTCTGAGATAAGCTTGTTTATGTTGTATTGTATCAGTTTGTTGAGTATCTTAGAATTTGAGAATGTCCATAATTTACCATTTGCTCCAAAAACTTTAAAACATACAAACCGGACAATTTAATTCTTTGATGATTTTCCAATTGTGCCAATGAGAGAATTTGATTTTGCCATGTAAGCTCTATTACTAAGCCTAATTAAACATAACTAAGCCTAAAATCAACCACTAAGTCTACTATTATCGACTTCAATTTTTTGTTAGTTTTGAAATGATTTCAAATCTCTTTCTTCGATATTTCAACGGGTTAGACCTCTCGATTCGACTGTGCTTGACATCATGTTGAGACCTGGAGCACGCGCGTCTTGTGAGGTCATATGTAGTACGCGCCTGGATTGGGCCTGTTGGTCCAATGGGCTTGGTGAGACCAAAAATGAACCACTTTTAGGGGGTCAATTAAGCCCGGAATTAAATTTATTTGATCAAATATTGCCCTAAATCGTTCTTTTTGTGATTTTAGGTACTTTGGGAGTGAATTCTGGAAAAGGAAGCAATTCGGACGTTTTTGGAGCATAAAAGTGAAGAAAACGGCAAAAACTTAATCTTCCATGCTGAGAACAGTACCTGACGGCGTCAAGAAGAAAATCATGAAGGCGTCAAGAGTAAAATCCATGACGACCCAGTGAAAACCTGAAGGCGTCACAACAAGGGCGTCAAGACTATTTTTGGTGACGGCCTGCATAAGGAGTATACATGACGGCGTCAGACCCAGATCTAGGCAGTCCGAGAAACTATTTGGCGGCAAGATGACGGCGTCAGACTTTTGTTCTTGACGCCGTCACCTATCAGAATCTATATATAGTTTTCTATTTTTCATTCATAAAGAGAGGAACTTGTGTGGAAAATACTAGGGCCGAACTTTGTAAACCCTAGGTCGTATTTTACAGTATTTTCAAGGGTTTTCACCCCTTGAATCCTTTCATGTTCAATTGAGATAAGTCTTCTTTCAATTCAATCAATATGTCTATGTGTTGTTTGAATATATCTTATGCTTGTCTTGATTTCAACATGCTAGGCTAGATCTATCTTGTGTTTGCTTAGATGTAATGAAACCTAGATGTTAATTATATGTTGATTACTTGTTTATGGTTGTAATGGATGAATGATTTCAATGTTAGGCTTAAGAAAACTGGCAGATCTCCATTGTGTAACATGCTTGAACGTCTTAGGAAACATAAACCGATGTGTACTAGGTTTTATTGGTTGTATTTAATGCATGAGCAAATTCTAGTGATCCCATGTTAGGAGCTTCTTAGCTGGCTCGACATAGGAGTGAAGTAGGCGCTCATAGGATTGGGGAAGTAAGTACGCCACCCCATGAATGGTATTAAGGAATACAATCAGTCATCCACGCAACTATAACAAGTAAATAACCTGTAAAAGATATCTAGGGAGTAGTGAAATCTAAGTAAACACAATTCTCCCACATATTGCTCACAACTCTAGTATAATTTAGTTTATTTTCATTTCTAGTATTTTATTTTGATTGCATCTTTAGTATTGGGTTAGTTGACTAGCAACTGATTCCGCCAAACTCCTTCAAACCCGAGATTTTTATTTGCTTTCATAAAAATATAAAAATACAAAAAGAATCATCCCTCATCTTTAGACCTAGTCTTTAGGTTTTCTAATCCTAGCGACACTATTCCTAGCTGAACGATCAATCCCCCGGTACTTGTCATTATACTATACTACATCGATCAGGTACACTGCCTGGTGGGGGTTGTAAGCTTCTCGAGATCCCTCGAGAGGTAAAGCCTGGTGCAATCCCTACGCATCAAGTTTTTGGCGCCGTTGCCCGAGGAATAATTATTGTCTAGGTTAGAATCTCTTTTTATTAGGTCTACTTGCTAGATTCCTTTCTAGTAAGATTTTATTTTTATTTTTAGGTTCTCTTTAGTCTATCTTATTCTTCGCCATCCGACATCATGGACAATGGTAACATCTTTGAACCCGTCATCCCACCACAACAAAACCCACCACTAGATAACCAACCTCTTAGGCCCCGAACCTTAGGAGAGTATTCCCGACCTAGCCACCAAGGCTACCGAAACACCATTGAGCTCACCCAAGGAGCCAATGTGACCCCCTTGAGATCCGACACCATCCGGTTGGTGCAAAGCGGATGTGCATTCCATGGACTTCGTTCCGAAGATCCAAATCAACATCTCAAGGACTTCCTTAAAATCATAGATTCTATAGACCTTGATGTTACAACTAGAGAGTCAACCCGATTACGCCTATTCCAATTCTCTCTACGTGATCAAGCTAGTCAATGGCTTGAACGTTTACCCGCGGGATCCGTCACCTCATAGGATGATCTCACCACTCGTTTCCTTGCTCAATTTTTCCCACCGGGGAGAACTACCAAGCTTAGAAATGACATCTTGATGTTTCAACAACATCAAGGTGAAACCTTTTACGAAGCATGGACTCGATACAAAGACCTACTCCGAAAAGTCCCTCATCATGGTATCGAACCATGGCTCCAGATTCAAATCTTTTACGATAAAGTTAACTATCAAACAAGGAGGGCCATAGATTACGCAGCCAAGGGCAAGCTAAACAGACTTAGCATTGACGAATGCTGGAAAGTTCTTGAGGGGTTGGCACAGTACGAAGAAGAAGGATGGAAGGACCCGATGTTTTCAAGCAAGGGGAAACTTGATTATGCATACACCGCCCAAGAACAATTATTAGGAAGTATCGAGAAGCAGGTAAAAGAATTAATGAGAGCTGAAAAACCTGCTACTGAAACCGTGTGGAATCCTAATATACGTAGGAATGCGGTTAGCAACCATAATTTTCCTGAACGTTCACGACAAGAGGAGTTCGAAGGGATAATGGTAACCTTCATGAATAATCAGGAAAAACAAATCCGGCACTTAGAAGCACGCATGGAAAGCACTCGCAATGCTTTTATGGATTTAGCTGACAAATTCATATCAAGGATCAAAGAGAAGATTAAGGAAAAATCTGCACCAAGAAAAATCGAAAAAATATTTGAGGTTTCAACTCCTTTGGTGTTTGACCAAGAGGATAACGAGAAATCCTTTCCAAGTGCTTCACCGTCAATCACCTCCTACTTTTGTAAGCATCCTCAGGAAGAGAAGAATTCGCAATTTCATAACATTTTCGTTGGATGCTTGCAAACTACGCTCCCAAATTTGTGCAAGAGACGTTCCTTTGGTTTTAAACCCAGTGTGAAGAGGTTGCACCTCAAAAACACCACAGCTTTGAGACCCTCTATGGAACAACATCTCTTTGTACCCACCGTTGACCAATGCGAAGGTTACAACTTAACTAAAACCTCACCCACCTCTTTCTACAACCACACCTCTTTCCGTGACAGTAATGAAACGTTCGACCCTGGTGGACTTCACTAATGCGATAGCTACTCATAGTTTTTACTTATGTTTAGCTATTCACACTAAGTGCAGGGACTGAATGTGGAATTACCACTTTTTATTCCTGATGCGGGCATCTGACGGCGTCAGATGTTAACTCTTGACGCTGTCACCTCGCTATCTCAGCAATAATAACCCAAACTCCATCACTTTCAACTCATACCCCACAAATCTCACCCAAATACTGCTCCACCTCCGAGTCTCCATCATCCAATCCGACATTTTCCGTGACTAATCTCCACTTGGTAAGTAGTTTTTCCTCACTCTTTTTCGTTCAATTGTCCTTAGGTTCAACCAATTTTGAAAACCCCTTCATCCAAAACCCCATTTTTGACCCATCTTTGATAAATCGTAATGCCTTCCCCTTGGTGATTTGTAATCATGTGGTTACCATTAGATGATGTTGTCCTACTTGAATCATGCGTTAATTTAGGAAAAATCTTTCATACGACGGATTTTTTGACCCCCCCACCCATGTTTTTCGCTTAAAGGAGTGTTTGGGTAATGGGTTTAGAGTTTGAAAATTGATTTTTCCCTCATAATTGCATGGCCCGATTTCTGCTTAGTCTGACGGCGTCAGGATCTCCTTCCAGACGGCGTCAGATGTGTCTGACAGCATGAGCCAATAAAATTCTCATTCTAATCGTTTCCGTCCACTCTATTTTTTTCCAGGAAAATGAGCAAGCCATCACGACAACACCGTGGCAGCTCCTCTAGGTCCCAACAAGTTAACTATGGGGAATTGGTCCACAGTTGGGGTGAGTTCGACAATGTTGCCGCTACAACTAAGTATGCGGAGCTTGTTAATCACCACATTGATGCTGGTGCTGTGATTGATTGGGCGTTTCTGAGATCCCAAGGTTTAGAGGCTGAGTTTTTGGGGAGGATCCAAACCGATGGGTTCACGGGTCCTCAATGAGAGAGGTTGTTCAGGATGAGGGAGACTGTGTATAGTGTGTTGGTTAGGGAGTTCTTTGCGACTTTTCACTTTGATTTGGCGGACGCCAGGACGGATATGGGGGTACCACTATTTACTTTAGGTTAGGAGGGGAGGTTCGATCATGTTCGGTTACTGAGTTTGGGTGGAGGATTGGTTTGTACACTAGGGAGGAGGCTGTTGAGGGAGGTTTTATGCAGAGGTTGTTACATGGGGAAACTGTGAGGAACGATATGAGGTGCGCCACTTTTTGGCCGAGCATTGGGAACGGGGTGTACACCTTGACTACTGGGGCAGCATCAGTAAGGGACCCCGTGATCAGGTTAGCCCACAGGTGCATCACATACAGCTTGTCGGGGCGTCATGGCACCACTCACCGTGTCACTGCTTCAGATCTTTTCTACCTATATACCATCTTTTCAGCGGATGTTTACTGCAACATCCCATTTTAGGTAGCCAGTTATTTGAAGACCAGTGTAGGGGAGAGGGATATTGACAAGGTGTATGTGGGGATGTTCGTGACCCGGTTGGCTCGATCTTATGAGCTGCTTGTTCCTCAGATCATGGGATACTTGAGCGACTGCGGGGCTTGTAGGGTAGTGAGGGCTAAATCCCTCAGGCAGATGAGCATCGTGATGCAGCTGGTGGATGGGTCCTATACCTGGTACGTGGCAGGAGGACCTGATGGTGCTGAGGATGATGATGATGATGAGGGAGCACCCCAGCAGCATCAGTTCGGGGATTATGAGGTTGGGTCAGCTGATTAATACCGACACATGAGTCGGGGAGACTGGTAGGCGCACCAGGGGGCATGGATATGGCAGACCACCACTGACCATGGCTTTGCTTGGATGTATGATCATACCATCCGCCAGATGCAGCACCTCTCCACCCGTGATCAGATCGAGCCCCACCTGTAGATTGACCCATTCCCCGGTCGTGAGACGGACTACCCTCCCTACGGGTACACTGGGCACCTCCCTCCTGGTTATGACTACCGTTATGGTCCCCCTCCCCAATGATCTGTCTTGATGTCTATTATGTTTGAACAATTTATTGATGGTGATGTAATTTGAAACACTTGGAATTGTAATAGTTTAGGTTGTGGCCTTTGTTGGCCTTGGATAATTTTATTTTTATCTTTATGCTTACGTTAATTAGTAATAATGGGATGTGCTTATGGTGTCATTCTTTGTTTTGTATGATTTTTATTTTATTTTGTTTGATTATTTGCTTCCGTATTCATGCTTTATTTTTATTATTGGTAAATCATGTTTCAAAACTAAAATAGTGAAAATACTTTACTTTGTTGTTTGGCTTAGTCATAACTTCATCCAAAGGTATTTTTGCAAAAGATATGTGTAAGGGGAAACCCCAAACATGTTTTTAAAGAAACAAAACCGATCATGATTCTCCACAATATTAAGTGAACATGTATATTCGTATTTGTTAGAGTCAAATGCTTGTATCGAGTCATAATGAAGTTTTGCAGGATTTTCCAGGAAGTAGGACGAAGTTTTTCCAGAAATTTTCCGGAAACTTAACATAAGAATTTCTGCAGGTCACTTCTGACGGCGTCACGAGTTTCCTCTTGACGGCGTCACGTGTAAAAATCTAGAAATTTTACCAGTTTTGTTTTTCTAACGGAGTCTTAAAAGTTTTTGCTGAATTATTAGTTTTATAATCTCCAGGAAATCTGCAAACATCATTCCACAAGCATTATATCTTATTTTGTTTTCTAGGATTTATTAGCATATGTAGATTGCCGCCGATTTTATGCGAGGTTGCCTTGTCTGTTTTCTCAGGTTTTACAGGTTATGTATGACAAGAAGATGATTTATATTCTGGAAGGGAAGCTTTGATTGTTCATTTTCTTGGAGGAAGATCTAACCTGACCACCTTATTATCCATACTGAGCGAATCAGGGGAGTATTTGATTTCATTTGTTTTACTTATTTCACTTTTACATTCTTTACTTGAACATTGGGGACAATGTTCATCCTAAGTGTAAGGGGAAGGTAAAATGATGATACCTTACAGATACACTTTCGCTTGAGTTTGTTTGTTTGATAGTAGATGTGTAATAAAACTATGAGAAATACTTGTTAGTGCAATTTTAGCGCCAAATTTAAATTTTTTTACAACATTTAGGAGTGAAACTTTAGCCTTAGCAAGCGTCTCATGGATAGGAGATTGTATGACTAGCACAAAACCGTACTATTCAGAAAAATTTTCCACCCAAATATGTGAGGTTTGCCTTTAGATTTGATAGGAAAAGCATTTACTATTAGTGCTTATGAGTGTACCGGTAGCATTTAGATTCTAGAACTTGCATTAGTGATGCATCCCGAGACCGCTAGTGAGACTACATTCGTGTAGTAGGATTTACTACATGATAAGAGGTATTAGGATCACCCTTGTGTTAAACCTGTATCATAATTACTTGACCATTTAAGTCATATTACTTGGCTAGTTAAGTCAATTAATTTTTCCCACACTTTAGCGTTGTACTCATTCTTAGTACACGAAACCCCTAGTACACTATCTTTTCGTTTCTAACTTTAAGCATTTTACTTAAAGGAAGAATTTGTTACACCCCACTTAAATGTACATCCAAATCGCCTTAGCCTTCCATGTATGCACTCATCTTTAGTGCATTATTGTTATTTGTTAAACCCTAAGTTAATTATCTAATTGATTACATGGTTGCTAAGTTGAGTCATATCCTTGTACATATTGTTTTGGGACGATTGGGACTCATGGGTAAAGTACTTATTTTATGGAGTAATGGGGAAGAACATCATTTATTACCTCCGTATGTGCGTTAATCTTAAAAGTACTCCAAGTGTTTTGATTATCTTAATTCGAGTCATTAGATTAGTTTATTGTAAAGTATGTAAAAATTCAAGTGTAAGGGGAATGTTCATTCCCTATGATGTATTATTTTGGATGGTAGGGTAAGAGTGTATGCAAAAAAAAAAAAAAAAAAAAAAAAAAAAAAAAAAAAAAAAAAAAAATCAAGAAAAAGTAAAAAAAAATATAGAAAAAAAAATAGAAAAAGTAAAAGAGAAAAACATACGGACTACCATCCCTTTTCATTCTATGTTCATTTTATGTTTTTGTTATTTTTGATTCATTAGCTTAAGTCGAGTCTAGTCTTGACTTAGCAACGCCATATTGTACATGTAATTAACCAAGATTGTTAACTCGCCACCAGTAAAGACTGCCTATATCCAACAAAACCGTGTATTCCATATCCCTACACCTAACGTTACAACCCTTTAAAAGACCTCTTTGATAGTTTATCCTAGGTGCTTACGCAATGTGGTGGAGGTTTGATCCTTTCCCAAGCCTATGGTAATTTATTTTGCTATGACAGGTAGTGAGAGATGTTTTCCATTTCCATATTGTGATATTACTTTATTACACCCGAGAGATGTGAGTATCTAAACACTATTTGTGAGGTGCTAGTGTATGACCTCCGTGCTTGTCTTTGGTCTTTAGTGGAACGATTATTTGTTGTAATTACTTTTATATTAGTGTTAAATGACCCCTAACTTGTATTTTGACTAGAATAAAAGCGCATTTGCTTGAGGACAAGCAAATCTCAAGTGTAAGGTATATGATGAGGCAAAAAATGAACCACTTTTAGGGGTTCATTTAAGCCTGAAATTGAATTTATTTGATCAAATATTGCCCTAAATCGTTCCTTTTGTGATTTTAGGTACTTTGGGAGTGAATTCTGGAAAAGGAAGCAATTCGGACGTTTTTGGAGCATAAAAGTGAAGAAAACGGCAAAGACTTAATTTTCCATGCTGAGAACAGTACCTGACGGCGTCAAGAAGAAAATCATGACGGCGTCAAGAGTAAAATCCATGACGACCCATTGAAAACCTGAAGGCGTCACAACAAGGGCGTCAAGACTATTTTTGGTGACGGCCTGCATAAGGAGTATACATGACGGCGTCAGACCCAGATCTAGGCAGTCCGAGAAACTATTTGGCGGCAAGATGACGGCGTCAGACTTTTGTTCTTGACGCCGTCACCTATCAGAATCTATATAAAGTTTTCTATTTTTCATTCATAAAGAGAGGAACTTGTGTGGAGAATACTAGGGCCGAACTTTGTAAACCCTAGGTCGTATTTTACAGTATTTTCAAGGGTTTTCATCCCTTGAATCCTTTCATGTTCAATTGAGATAAGTCTTCTTTCAATTCAATCAATATGTTTATGTGTTGTTTGAATATATCTTATGCTTGTCTTGATTTCAACATGCTAGGCTAGATCTATCTTGTGTTTGCTTAGATGTAATGAAACCTAGATGTTAATTATATGTTGATTACTTGTTTATGGTTGTAATGGATGAATAATTTCAATGTTAGGCTTAAGAAAACTGGCGATCTCCATTGTGTAACATGCTTGAACGTCTTAGGAAACATGAACCGATGTGTACTAGGTTTTATTGGTTGTATTTAATGCATGAGCAAATTCTAGTGATCCCATGTTAGGAGCTTCTTAGCCGGCTCGACATAGGAGTGAAGTAGGCGCTCATAGGATTGGGGAAGTAAGTACGCCACCCCATGAATGGTATTAAGGAATACAATCCGTCATCCACGCAACTATAACAAGTAATTAACCTGTAAAAGTCTAGGGAGTAGTGAAATCTAAGTAAACACAATTCTCCCACATATTGCTCACAACTCTAGTATAATTTAGTTTATTTTCATTTCTAGTATTTTATTTTGATTGCATCTTTAGTATTGGGTTAGTTGACTAGCAACTAATTCCGCCAAACTCCTTCAAACCCAAGATTTTTACTTGCTTTCATAAAAATATAAAAATACAAAAAGAATCATCCCTCATCTCTAGACCTAGTCTTTAGGTTTTCTAATCCTAGCGACACTATTCCTAGCTGAACGATCAATCCCCCGGTACTTGTCATTATACTATACTACATCGATCAGGTACACTGCCTGGTGGGGGTTGTATGCTTCTTGAGATCCCTCGAGAGGTAAAGCCTGGTGCAATCCCTACGCATCAGGGCTGTTGCCAGTTGTTTTCCACTAGCAGTTATTTCTCTCTCCTATATATAAATAGGGCGTGAGGGATACGAAATTACACTTTTTAACTTAACATTTCCAAGAAACTGCTCACGTTCTTTGGAACCGTTGGCGTTCTTTGTTTTCTTGAAGCTATACTCTTACGCAAAGTTTTTACCGGAAGAAAATGGCGAGACGAGGTTAGTTCGCTTTCTTGTTCTTGCTTTCTTCTCTAGAAAAGAGTCGTTTGGTGTGTCTTTCTTCCTTCTTTCGTCATGTCTGCGAGACGCAACGAAAGTGTCGTTGCCGATAATCCTTATAGGGTAAAGACCTTAAAGTTTAACAATTTCCTAAAAAACCATAAATGGATTGAGGCTTATTCGCCCCGTTTTCCTGCGGGAAATGAGAGGGCAGATCAACCTCCTTCCCCTAATGTGACTGACTTCTACTTGGAGTATGCTATGCATGTTAATGTTAAGTTCCCTTTACATCGATTTGTTCTTGAAATACTTCGTTGTTTTAATGTTTCCTTTTCTCAAATTCATTCTCTTGGGTATCAACGGTTGCATGCCATTATAACGGCTTGTGATGGTTGAAACTTTTTCCTCGTTTGAATGTTGTTCATCGTATTTTTCAAATAAAGAGGTGCGTGTCTTGGTATACCTTTAAGAGGAGGTAGACTGAGGAGCCTTGCCTGACTGTTGTGAATACGACAAAGGGGTTGTCTGGTTGGCATGAGAACTAAGTATGGATCACCTTTGATGCACAAGTCCCGTCTCCTCGCCTTCTGAGTTGGAGTAACCGTGTGAATCCTGACCTGATTATTTGATACGTGGGAATTGCGCCCTCGCAACAGGTTTTACCTCTCAAGGGATCTTGAGAAGCTTACAACCCCCACCAGGCAGTGTACCTGATCGTTGTAGTATAGTATAGTGACAAGTACCGGGGGATTGATCGTTGAACTCAGGAATAGTGTCGCTAGGATTAGAAAGCCTACTAAACTAGGTCTAGAGGTGAGGGATGATTCTTTTTGTATTTTTTATATTTTATGAAAGCAAGTAAAATCTTGGGTTTTGAAGGAGTGGGCGGAATTAGTTGCTAGCCAACTAACCCAATTAACTAAAGATGCAATCAAAATAAAATAAAAGAAATGAAATTTAAACTAATTTACTAATGTGGTGGAAACAATAATGAGAAAAGTTGTGTTTACTTAGATTTCATTACTCCCTAGATATCTTTTACCGGTTGATTAGCTTGTTACAATTGCATGGATGACGGGTTATATTCCTTAATACCAGTCGTAGGGCCGTGTACAATATTCCCTAACTCTATAAGATCCTACTTCACTCCTATGTCGAGCCGATTAAAAGCTCCTAACATGGGATCATTAGAATTCACTTATGCATTAAATACAACAAAAAATCGTAGTACACCTCCGATCATGTTTCTTAAGATGTTCAAGCAAGTTACCAATGGGAGTCTGCCAGTTTTCTTAAGCCTAACATCGAATACAATCATCCGTAACAATTATAGACAAACAATCAACCAATAATCAACATCTAGGTTTCACTACATCTAAGCAAACACAATAAACGCCTAGCCTAACATGTTAAAAGAAAGATAAACATAAGATAGAATCAAACAATACATAGACATATTGAATGATTATTGAAGTACTTATCTTTATTCAAACATGGAAGAAAGAAGGGTTTGAAACCCTTTCAATATGCAGGAAATTCGACCTAGGGTTTGTGTGTGATATTCCACAACTTGTTCCACACTTTACAATGAAAAATTAGAAAAATATATATAGACTAAGCATCCTGACGGCGTCATGTATTAGTCTCTGACGCCGTCAACTCGTCGCCAAGCTAAAATTCGTATTGCCTAGATCCACTTCTGATGCTGTCATGTAGAAATAAGCTCTGGGCCGTCACTAGTATTTGGACCCTGACGGCCTTGGTGATGCCGTCAGGCCATTAACAAATAAAATGTACTGGGCCGTCATGTTATAAATTCCATATCCACCTCTTTTGTCACTCTTGACGCCGTCATGTGTAATGGCTTGACGTCGTCAGGTACTCTTCCCAGCAAGGAATTTGAGACTTTGTCATTTTCTTCACTTTTATGCTCCAAAAACGTCCAAAATGCTTCCTTTTCTAGATTTCTCCTCAAAAGTACCTAAAATGACAAAAGGAATGATTTAGGGCAATATTTGATCAAATAATCACGAATTCGGGCTTAAATGGCCCCTTAAAAGCGGTACACTTTTCACCTCATCATTATTACCACTAGCCTTTCCTCTGATGATAAGATTATTGAGGATCTCTTAAGTATGTTTCATGTTTATTCAAGGCCCATGTTAGAAGGTGCCTTGTTTCTGGCTGGTCTGAGTAGGAGTTGGGATGGTGGGGTTGGGAGGCGCCTTGTGTTGTATCAGGGTGAGTTGTTGTATTCGCCTGTTTGATTTTAGGATCCCTTTCATTTATATTTAATCTTGATCCAATGTTTGCCTTTCAGTGATAGACATTTCTTCTCTTATAGCGTTGGCGAACAATGTTGGTGTGATTGTGGCTTCTGAGCCTGTCATTCAGGTGGATGCCGATGTTGTTGCTGCTGCTCCTCTATCTGTGTCACCGCCTGTGGTTGACCATGCGATGGAGGACACGGAGGATGATGCGCCTTTGATTTGCAAGAAGAGCGCCTGCAATGATGCTGAGGCTGGTGGGAGTGAGGTTGCTGCTGATGGTGAGAAAACTAACCCCCTCGCCTCATGTGCCTTTAAATGTCATTCCTTTGGTGACCGTGTATCCTATTTCAGATGATGAGACAGAGGTGGTGGAGCAAAGGTTTCTTCGAGGAAGAAATCTAAGTCCAAAAAGTCCAAAGAGACTGTTCAGACCGGTGAAGGTATTGCCATCTTGTTTTTATGCCTTGGTTTAGGTATTCTTTACGCGACTATGTCCTGAGTTTGTTGTTTTTCTCAGGTTCTTCAAGTAATACGAGCAAGCTACCTGGTGCTGGTGCGTCTGGTTCTTAGGGTGGTAGGAGTGGTGAGGTTGGTGTCGACTCCCAAGGCAAGTCGCCCATAATACCTAAGACTGGGACCCTTAACTTCCAGATTGGCTTGGTTATTGATGATGATTGTGCCTCCCTGAATTTTGCAAAGACCTTTGTGGAGTCGATTATTCTGCCTGATCGGAAGGCCAAGTTTCTCGCAAGTCGTTGTCTGAGAGCCTGGATCTTTTTTACCGTGGCCTTTGTGATATTATCAATGAGTATGCTTTTCTCAAGGGTCGGGCAGGATATGCCCATTGGGTTGGGTCTGAAGCTTCTAGGCAGAAGAAACTTGATGAGGTTGTTGAGGCTCGGCAAGGGGTCTTGGAGAAGAGTTTGTGCGGCTTGGTGGTGTTGACAAGGCTGAACTTGAAGCCCGGGTTTAGGCTTAGAAGAAATTGTTCTCAAGGTTACTTCTAAGAAGGAGCAGGCCTTACAAGATTTGAAAGCTAATGAAGAAGAGGTTTCCATGCATCATGCAGAGGAGTTAGCTGCCATGAAAGACAAGGTTGCTGGGTTGGAGAATCAGGTCACGGATTTGACCGACTCTCTGGTTGCGAATGCCCAGTCCAATACCGATAACAATGAGCGTGCTGCCTTTTTCATTGCTGAGAAAAAAAAGCTGATAGAGCAATTGCCTCTAGTTGTTAACAATCTGCTTTGTTCTCCTAAGTATAAGGATGCTTTCCTTCGCGTTCAGAAACCAATATGAGCCAATACTTGCATTTCCCATGGAAGAGAGTATCCCCGCGTATTGATTCATTACCGACTAGCGGCAAGGCGGAATAGAAAAGCATGGACGAGCTACATGCAGTGAAACTTGCACATGTGGTTCTGGCCAGGGTTCGCACGTGACTTCCATGAAGGTGGCTGTGAAACATCCTGAGCTGCCTATTGCTGACATCGACTTGGATGTGAGTGTAGGTGATAAGCTAATGAGTGAGGTGGTTGAGCTAAGTACCGGGTCGTGGTCTTATCTGTCGAGGCTTGTAGCCTACCAAGAACAAAGTGTTGAAGACCTCCTAGAACTTATTGCTGATGCTCCTTCCTTATCTCGTGTTTAAATATTTGTTGATGTTTTGGCCGCATGTTGGGCCTTGTTTCTGAACAATCTTTACGTTTATATCCTAGGTACTTTTTTGTTTAAGTTACCCTAGATATTGCCAGGTTCATGTTAGCCTGGGTTTCTGATGTGATCAGGGTATTATGCGTCCTAGATCTTTGAATATTATCTAACCTTTATCCATGGTGTCGTAGCGAAATTAATAATGTACCAATTAGTTGAATTGTTCTATTGGGGCGTGTGTCCCATTTGTTTGTTTGTGCATGTTTTCTTGTCCTGGGGTTTTGCAATTTTATCAGGCTTGTGTATACCTGGTCTTTTTTAGTCAGGATATCACATTTTTTTTTTGTTTAAATCCAAACCACTGGGTCATCCCATGTGGTTAGGATATCACAATTTTGAACTCTTAGCGAAGTTGGTTTATTTATCCAATTTACTATATGTATGTTACCATGCTCTTGTGGCGTTGAGTTTTTAGTCAGGATACTGTGACCCTGAACTCTTAATGAAATTAGCTTTCACGCCAATTTATTGTATGTGTTTGTTATTCCTATGTTTAGTGATCACTTAAACATGAAGAATATTTGCCGTCGGAAAAATTTGTTTAACTTTGACACGATAACAAGTACTTGTGTCTTAACATGCACATCATAACTAATACTATCGACTAGCTACCTTCCAAAAACTCGCTCGTAGCAAGTTGTGTGTATTTCATTAACCTCTACTCAAATACAAAACGATTTTCTACATCTACATCTTTGTTGTTTCTTTTGCTCCAACTCTATTCTAAGTTTCTCAATATTTCTTTAGACCGAAAAAGGGGTAAACGGAAAGGGATCCGTGCTAATGTTACCCGGGTACAATCCAACCTTTCTAACTTGATGTTCGCGGCATAACCGGCATTCACATCGCCGTTTCCGGACTATTCATTGTCATCCCAACTCCCAAGATGTTCACCTAGCTATAAATGTATTGAATGATGATTGATTTTGATTGATCGATTACAAGAATACATCAAACACTTAAATATGCAAATACAGAACACTCTAGACTCGGGCTTGGGCCCCGTTACAACACTACAACATAATACGGGCTAACACTCCCCTGCAGTCCGAGCGGAAAAATCGTGAAGGCTCGGACCGGAGATTAAAAGCTAATAAACAATAAAGTAAAACTAATAAATAATTGTTGAAGAAAACATTCGACAGCAAGCGGAAGCACATCTTCAAGCAGCAGCAGACATAAGCACGCAACAAACCGGATAAACCAAAGTATCCGTATCAAATAGGATAAACCAAAGTACCCCAACCAAATGGGATAAACAAAAGTATCCCTTACCAAACAGGATAAAGCAAACTATCCTGACCAAAAGGGATAACCAGAAGTATCATCTACAACTAAAACAAACAGGATAACCTAAAGTATCACCTACAACTAAAACAAACGGGTAACCCAAAATATCCCCTACAACTAAAACAAAGAAAATTACAACTAAAACTCATGCACTAACATTAAAAGAAAAGATGAGAAAACGAAAGTTAACTCTAAAACTTCAACCCCAAAGAAACTTACAAACAAACGGGGCGTGTTTTTCCTTAAAAAAAATATAAAGATCCACCATTTTTTTTCTTTCTACCCGGGTCGAAACAGTAGGAACAAAACAAAAGGTTTATAAACATTTTGTTTATTCTTTGTCGTGTGATCAGTGAATAAAAGGGATACTCCTCTTATTAATTATGCCGTCAAAAAGAAAATTAAATAATGTTTCTTTTTACCACCTTCTGCAATTCTTCCCTCTATGTTCGAACAATAGCAGTCATCAAATTTACATTTTAAAACCCTCCTTTATTTGTTTCTTCGTATGACATAATGAATTCGACATCTTCATCTCGACGAATGTGCAAAATACTTTTAAAGAGAATGATTTGTTAGGGATAAAGTATATACGATTGAGATAACGATATACGTGATCTGGACCGCCGGTCGAAGTCGACGGCCGTAACAATTAAAGTGGCGGCTGAATATTAATGTGGCGGAAGTTTAGGGTTTATGGGATGGATCGATTAGTTGGTTGATACCATGTAAATGTATTAAATGATGATTGATTTTGATTGATCAATTACAAAAATACATCGAACACTTAAATATGCAAATACAAAACATTCCTGGTACAATACCACAACATAATACGGGCTAACACTAGCGAGGTTTGAACTAACTTTATGAAAATGTTTTTGTTCGAATCACCCGCCTATCCATGACCGAATACAAAAATTACCAACTTTGAGATGTTAAATAACAAACTCATATTTCCACCTCTGCTAGTATATTGGCCCCATGTTATTCTCGTTTATAGATTAACTGTTGAAGAATATATTAGTAAATACTTTTTTTAGAAAGGCAAAGATAATGGCAATTGACTTTTCCTTTTCAAATTTTCTCTTAAGATCAAATATATTAATTAGTGGTTCTACTTTACACAAATAATTCA